>JAVQJD010065670.1:0-14345 GCA_036023655.1 Nannoperca australis | reverse complement strand
TAGCATTATATAGTAGAATTGTATTTTGGTTTGAATGTATTGTATTTGCTAATGTACAACGATAATCTGTTCTTAGATTTAATGCTCTTTTTGATTCTGCCATTGGCAGCGATGTACTTACTTATAGCACTTGTGATTCATCTCTTACAAGTCTGATGAGACATCTTGTTGTTTTCAATCATGGTTCTATGCACTTTATGTAAAGCTCTTATTTGGAAGTCGCTTTGGATAAAAGCATCTGCTAAATGCCTAAATGTAATGTAATGTAAATTTAATGTATCTGCTAAACATCACCATGTTAAAGGGGCTTTAAACTTCAACCATTTGCTTACAAGTTAGCCAGATCATCTGATCTGATGTACAGCCTCATAGAGCTAGCGTGGCTGTTAGTCACTATAGGTTTGTAAACCCAAATATCATTTTACTTATTAAACCACTGATTTGCCCTGCACGTTATTCTTGTTCTTGCAAACGTAGCCTGAAATAGTCTGTACTGAAATGGTTATAACCTTTTTTTTCGAGAGTGTAACTTATTCTCTACTGGTGTATTTGAACTACACACCTCCTGACAACAAGACACAACATACCACACATGTCAGACTGTACCTCATCCATGTCTCTCTATACAGGACAGTTTCAGTCATGAAAGCAAGCAGACAGCTGTCACCCAGACTCAGAATAAAATATTTAGCTCCAAGCAGACAGAGAATAAAAGAATCTTTTTTGGGTCACCATCCTCAAACACGTCTCTGGGGTCCTTGCAGTAGCATGACGGCCTTGGTGCTAATTCTTAAGAAATACCATGAATGTTTCAAATTCTTCTAGCAGGCCTTAAGGTGTCTTTTATTCATCACGATAGACCCATCAATCTAGTCAGAGAGGATGATGAATTTTGTACAACAAACTGTGTGCATCAGGCTTTTGATAAAGATATGTTCTGTCGGGCTAGAAAGCAAGGAGACCTGTGTGGATTGTCTCCTGTTTAAAAATGAGAAATTACCTTTTGATTCTTAGTTTAAAGAACTAGAACTCCATCGCACAACCAGTCCTGTACAGTCATGAATGTATAGATTACTAATGCAGGCCACAGTGACATTTTAACCAAGGGTTTCTTTATTTACAAAGTGATGAAATGCTTCGCCACTTGCCCAACTTGTTTCTGAAAATAATGACAAGGCAGTCAAACAGAGAAATCACAGAGCAGTTGTACACAGATCAGTCCTACACAATATAAAAAAGCAGTTAATTACAAAATGATGCAAGACAGCAGTACATCGGTTTGGAGGAAATGTACAGTATTCTCAAAAATCGAGGTAGAAAAAGCACACACTGCTCAACTGATGACATTTGACACGGGTTTATAAGGGTCACCTAAGAGTTCAAATAGGGGTGTAGTAAGGAGGGAAGTGACCCTGATTCAAAAGGGGTATAGAAGTGCTGCTGACAACCAATGGAGTAAAAGAGTCTCAAGAACATATCCATTCTGAAAGTGAGTTCAACAGGTTAAGTTTGCTGTATAAAACCAATAAGGTCAGCAGCCAAATGTGGAATGAAACCGATCAATGAAAAATAACAAGAGTTAAAAAAAAGTCCACAGTATCATGGTTTCTGACACATACAGTGTTGAGCTCAAGTATGCGATAAAACGTTTGGGTGAAACATGGAAACACTGCCAAACTGTCATTCACTATTCAAAATATCTCATGATTTATGTATACAGTGGTGTGTAAGACATGTTTCATGCAGATACTAAACAAACTACTTTCAGTTTCTTTTTATAGCAACAAATACTGAGATTTCATGAATGGAAAATGTTCCCTTCGTGTTGGATCTTAACACCATGTTCCACCCACCTCTCTTCCCTTGGCATCACCACATTTTAAACATTTGTGGAACATTTAAGGTGGTCCCATTAAATTTAGTAAGAGGACCAAATTGAAAGCTATCACTGGAGATAAAGGGATATAAATCATATCCAATCCTGGCACAAAGCACAATACACCTGATAGTTTTCATTTTCAGTTTGAAATGAATCTTGGATGTGCTCAAATGCATGTTTCGATGAAGATGTTCAGAGGACATTGTGTCACAAAACAAATGTTTTTGCTAATAAAAACTTCCATTTTGTTAATTTACAGATAACTGTCTGCTTTCTGTTCCCTTTGAAAGCCCTAGGATGATTGATTGTGCTTACATGTCATTTCCTTTGTCACTGCATTATCCTACAATTAATCCGGAGCCAGGACTGAACTGTGGCATATGCACAAAACCATGTCGACTTGAATAGCCCATCAAGTACGCTCTATGATTTTCTTTCCCAAAATAGAATGACTGAGTCACACACACAATCAAGTGATCATGCTGTCTCTCTGCCTTAGCGCAGGGGTCAGAGAGCCACCAACAGTGACTCCCATTCTGTCAGTCTTTGTCTTATCTACAGCCCTGCTGTGGACATATCGTCCTTTAAGTACCAACTGGACAAGCAAACGGGCAACTTAGCCCACTATTTGAGAGTCAGTGTACGCTGTTAAAGTACCCTGCTTTAAACCTTGAGTGCCTCATGCACTCCCACAGCAGACAGCCGACGGTTGATGTTGCGATAACGACAGCGGAGAAGGTCACGATAAGTGGATCGCAGGTCTCGGTTGAAGAAGGCATAGATGAAGGGGTTCATTAGGGAGTTGGCGTAGCCTAACCAGAGCAATGTGCGCTCCAGCCAGATGGGCACACAGCTGCACTCCACCCCACAGATAAAGGGCCTGGCAGTGGACAAGATGAAGAACGGCAGCCAGCACACAGCAAAGACCCCCACGATCACCCCCAATGTTGTAGCTGCTTTCTGCTCCCGCTTGAAGATGGAGATGTTTCTGCGTTCACGGTTCAGCAGGCGGGACAGGGCGGCACACTCCTCTGCCACACCAGGCGGCTTCAGGCCTTGCATTCGCAGCGTCTCATTAGCCACTGTTTCAAGGCGCTCGCGCCGCGAAAGGTCAGTGAAGCGGTGTTTTGCGCCACTCTTGCGTGCAGCCCTGAAGATCTTGTAGTACATGACCAGCATGACCAGCATAGGGATGTAAAAGGCTACAGCTGTGGAATAGATGGTGTAGCCAAAGTCTTGGCTAATGAGGCACACACCGGCTGTGTGGACGTTTTTGGCCCAGCCGCAGAAAGGTGGCAAGGTAATGGATGCTGATACCAGCCACACTCCCAGGATCATCTTCGCCATTAGCTGACCGTTCTGCCGGGCTGGGTAGGTGAGGGGCCGTGTGATCCCGAGATATCTGCAAAGAAACGGGGCAAAAGTATCAGTACAAACTTCCAGGAAACTTTTCAACATAGGACTAAAAGCATTTGCAGCTACAATGATATTTTCCTTACAGCCTTTTAATACCATATCCAGTACAGTAGTTTTATCTTAGAAAAAACAAAGATGGCCATTCAATTATCAAATGCAGTGCCTGTCTTCAGTGAGATGTAGTAGCATCAAATGCATGTCCACTCATTTCAGAGAGAGGTCATACGATCAGTCATGACAACCATTAGCTATTTTTCTTTGGCTTTGTAGGAGCTTAGAAGGTAGAGAGGGAGCTATCAATCAAACAGGGAGCTCAGTGGTTTCAAATAGCAGCTGGACGTGTGAGAAAAATAAAGATAAAGTGAGGTGTGAAAGGCTTGAATTTGTACAAAACTGTGTAAATAGCCACTATTCTCACAAAATGATAAATCTGTGTGTACATCTCAGCGTGTTATGGTGACATGCCCACAGCCTTCATCAGCATCAAATGCGTCATTGATGAAAGCTGCATAATTGACACTCCTGGTCTGGATGATTTTCTGGTTTCCTCTCTATTATTAATCTAGATTAAAAGCTTTACAGAGCTCTGGACAATTTGCCTCATCGTCCACCAGTTTTGCTATCAGCACTGTGGACATTAAATCCAGCTCAGTCAGCCCCGTTCATCAGTAGCTTTTAGATGTTGAGTTTATACAAGTCAGGTCCAGACTAAAACTGTTAATTTCTCTTTAAAGATTAGCCTTACTGTTTATAAAGCACAGTTGTTACAAATGCATTGGAATTGTGTAGAATCTGTACTTAGTATTTTGTTACATTCAGATTAAAGGACAGGTATTCATGAAATAGGGGCATTCCTATGTTTTTCAGACTTATATGGCCCATAATGGGAACATGACAAAGGACCCTTTGTTCCCAGGGTCAATATAGCTCTATATAGCACATAAAGGAAACCTGAAAAAATTTTCCCCAGCTCTGTATTTGCTTTATATGATATGGGCTATTGTGGGAACTTGCCAAGACAAGTGAAATGTCCATCTTTCATCTGAGACAGGTGTCTTTATTTTGTCGCTCGTGGCAGCTTGGGTGGACAGGTGGTGGCATAGACAACCATGAGACACACGGACAGAAAGAAAGCCAAATACACATGCCTCATTTTAGTCAATAATAAACTCGCCATTTTTTGTTGCTTGCTGTGAGGTAAATTTGTTATTGGATATAAGTGACGTTAAAATTTTAATAACTACCATTTCTGAGAAATCCCATAAAACATTGTTGTTCCCATTGCAACTCAGGGGCAACACTATTACAGTGTCCTTCTTAAAAATCCCTTGGCTTAGATTAGATGTGCTCACTGAATATTACATAACAAATACTATTTATTCAACCCCCAGTCTCTCCAACAACTTACAACCTTCCCTAAAACGTACTTAAGCTTTCAAACTGGGACTGAACACATCCAGGCGAGGAATGTCAAATAAATATAAGACAGATCCTGAGCTGGGTACACTCCATGCTGTGGGAATTCTTAGGAATACATAATGGAAACCCAGTAATGCAACATTCCTCTCTGAATGCATTATTCAGTAATGAGGAGGAGGCTGTGGTGCTTATTTGGGGGGATATTTGTGTGTCTGTGGAGGGTGGAGGGCAGTTCGCCACAAACCTATGACTCATCTTCAGCCCTTTAGTAGGCAGAGCTGTTTTCAGACACACTGTCATTGGATACAAAATCTTCTCACCATCCTTTTGGAGACAAACGACTGACGGGTTGAGATAGCACGCATTTGAACACGTAATTACACAGCTCCCTGCGTGTAATTTAGCAGGATGAGATGATGCAAACATCTGCTGGACCTCTAGTTGGTTTCATCTTGTGGGTTTCTACAGAAAAAGGAATTAAAATTGTACCTATTCCTGTCAACATACACAAAAGGTGTATAGTAAAACATTCACAACCAATAATGACAGCACTAAAACATACCAAGTAAACACATGACAATATGCACAATATGTGAATATAACAAAATCATGGAATATAAAATGTAACGTGCAACATAATATACCCTCTAAAGTTGATAAGTGGAAAAGTAAAAAAAATTGTTGCTTATTTACACACCAAGCCATCAAAGAGCAACATTAGCATTCATTTTTAAGTCATGTGTTGTCCACCTGTTAAATGTAAGTCAAATATTCACTCTGCTTTTAGCTCTGTTTTGCTCTCTACATGCTCCACTATGTTTACAAGCTAGTTACTAGCCTTGTCTGTCTGCTGTTTCCGTGCTGGGCAGATAGTGTACCGTGGGTTTTTATAGATTTCTAGCTTACAACAAAAAAAAACTATGCTAATATGAGTTGTGAGGGTTGCGGGTCAAAAAACCAAACCAATTTGTTTAAAGATACTAAAAAGCTCAAATTTTTGCAGGTTCATCAGTACAACACCTCTCACATTACATGCAGTCATTTGATCCATTGTTAATATAAAATATTTATTATAAACACTTTAAGGAACAATATTTTTCAGAATGGCATCTGCAGTATGCAACTAATTAGAGTCAAATAATAAAAATATATGATGTTGTAGCATATCATACAAAATTTATAACAAATTTAAAACCTCACATCTCAGAGGAAGCACATAGTCAAGCTAAAAAACAGTAACAATGGATTATAATCACCACCCAGATAACACTAGTAACAGTGATGCACTTGGTCAGTTAAGTGTTTTTTTATATATACTGTATCTCTGGAGGGATTGGGACATATCCACATATCCACAGCCGCAGCCCTCAGGGACTACCCAGCCACAGACAAACAGTGTGCCCAAGCTAATGGAGAATTCCATTACTTCCGCTAGGCTACCAGCTAGGGCACAGTAAAGTGAACTATTTTCTGCACTGAAACACTGTAACCGGTCCTGGTGCACAACAGTCGTCAGTCATCTCCAGGAGCACCTCTCAAACCTTTTATGTCCGAGAGGGGATACACAGTGAAATATTTACCAGGCTGCAGTTGGTTTGGGCGATGGAATGGTACATTTAGAACAGGTTCTCCTAAAATGAAAGTAACAGGAGGGAAGTCTGTCAAAGGAAATTTTTTTCTAACACAAACTTTCCATTTGAGAATCCTCACTCATTCATCACACTAAGGCATTTATAATTCCTATGTCATTGAAATTATTGAGGGCAAGTGTTGCCCATTTTAGGGAGAATGTCATTTTTGTTACAGTCTATCTCTGTGAGTGAAGTGGGCACAGATGTCGGCTGAAATCAAAGCATTTTTTTTTTTGAAGAACTGTCTCTTCAAGAACTGAGAGGTGCAGCTTGGTAGCTTTTTATCCAGCAGTCAGTAGTGTGTATTCATTGCTTTCATGCTTGGTTTGTGTTACATGAAGTGAATGAGAGCGCTGAAAAGGGGGAAATCTGAAAACACCCATTGTTCACTTGGTGTTCAGTGCAAACTCTTGTTGTCGGAGGAATATCAGATATGTGCAAAATATTTCAATATGTGTTCTAAAGCTATGCTTTACCAGCTGGACAAACCCTATACAAATAAGGTTTCTCTTTAGGAAAAAAATGTATGAAGACAAAAATGAAACTGTGTTTTATTTCACTAAAAGTATCATCATCGTTTTTATTCTGAGCTGCCCTATAAGCTACTGAACAGCACCAAATCTGTCTAGTGAGAGTTCTGGGATTTCTCCAACATCAGACAAACAACCTCAGTCCTAAAGGAATGCTTAGCTCTCCTATTCTATTTGAGGAACCTCCTTAATACAGAAACTAAGCTACTTCTCTCGCAGAGCACACTGCACAACATGGGCAGAGCTGTAATTTCCTCCTTGACAAGCCAGCAAAGGAGTAATCCTATCTGTTTCATCCATTACGCAGAACTCCGACTTACTCTTTTTAGTTCAAACAAACTTACACCTGTTTAGGTCAGGTTCTGTTTTGTTCTCTGACTTCTGCTCAAGCTGAGGTTAGAATAAGTAAGTAAAATAGCAGCAGCATTTTAAAGACAATCTAATTTATATTCTTACATAAGCCAAAGTGAGTTATCCCTGGACAGATGTACTTATCCCCCCAGATTTGTCTGTTACCTCGAGCCAGGGCTGCCAGTTTAGGTCAGACTGGTGTCAAATTGTGTGTGATTAAGTGATGTCACTTATTTTAGCCTGCCCCCATGTAGAAGATGTTTGGGAATTGCCATTTATGACAAATGAAATGTTTGCCTGAAGGTTTATAGGTCCAAATTATGAGGACTAAAGATTTAATAAATCTAACACTCAATATATATTTTTGATTAAAATGAGACTAAAGTTTTGTTGTTGACAATGTTGAGGAAGTAACTGCAATATTTTGAGTGTAGGACTACACTAGTCTGAGTTGAGATTAAGTATATTAGGTCAGTTCACCCAAATTCACCTCCCTATTGCCCTGATACTAAAGTAATTAGCAGTTATATAACTAGTAAGGTGATCGTTTAACTTTTCATCTAGCACCACCAGAAGATCAAGATCTTTGTTTTGATTATGACCAAACTATTGACATTGTTATTAATGTCACTGTGTGCATTTAGCAACAGTCTACAGCCATGCTAGAGGCTCTGTGCTCAAAGACTATGCTTTGTTGGACTATTGGCAGCTTTGTTGTCTGTCTTTTTTTCCAGTCATGGTTACCTATTAGTGTAAGATCAGATTTAGAAGACTGTAAGCTAAAGATCAATATTGTTCCCTTCCTTATCTTAACAGAAAGTGTTGCTAAAAGACTAATAGAGCTATAGAGAAATTAATTAATCCCCTAGAAACAATGCTGCCCTGACTTTAAGTCCTGACACCTTTTATGATGTCTGTTTCCCTTCTTCCTAATTGTTGTAAAGCAGTAGAGTGAATCCTTTCTAGCCTCACTGCACACCAGCTGTCCCTATTGTTGGTTTGGTGGCTCTCACAGCAATAGAGATGATGGGCGGCTATTAGTGCCATGGTGATAAATGGATTCCCCTTCCAACAGTCAGCGTGTCCATCCCTGTCAGATCTGGGTGTCCTTGGACAACAAAGCAAATACCCTACAGACTCTCCAGAATAGAGTAGGTAGAGAGCAGATCAAACACAGCAAGGTGACTTAATAGTGGGGTATACTCAAAATATACTAGCTCATTTGACATGTCGTCCAACCATGTCTAAAGGCAAAAGATTATATAGCTGTTCAGACCGGCCACACTCAAATGAAGTTTGAAAAGCCTGCCATGGTAGTGGTGGGTGAGACAGAGTAACCATTCAAATGGAATTGACGGCGCACACTTTTGACTCCTTCATGGAAGGCATTCTTAGTGTTGCACTAGTCGACCCTGATTACTTTCTCACTTCCACACACCTGATTGTCATTTTTGGAAATTTACAAAATATTTCAGATGCAGCTCCCCCAATTCCAACATCAGAAACTAAACATCAGGTTCACACACCGATTGACCATCTAACAATATTGACCCCTGATCCGGCATATAGACCACTTGAGATGCACCATCATCCTGCATCTGCTGAACACTGAAACTACATAAAGGGAGAAATAGCACCTTATTCCCAACTGAGCATGAAGTTTTGTGAAATATGGACACAATCCGTATTGCAGATTACACATTGTTGACAGGATTTGTGTACAAACCGAATCCTCCAATAAAAATGCTGCCAAAGCTAGTTTCATATTTAAAAAATAGAAATTATTGCTATTGATCTTCTCTATCTCTTATCTAACTCTCAAGAAGAAAGTGAATATGTACATATGTTTCTCAAAATCTCTATCTATCTCTAACTATTCCTTTAAGTAAAACATCTTTTGGTTAAGGTCTATGGTTTTGAATAGAGATGCGCATTAGAGCAATCTATTTCTGCCAGCTCTATATACGGTATAGATACGGCAGTGCAAAGTACAGTATGTGCAGTTGATTTTAGACTGTCCCATCACACACATCATTCTCTTCTCTTTTCTGCTCACTCTTCAGACTCCCTGTCCCACCGGACTCTGACAACATCATCTGGCCCTGATCTTTCACTGGTGTTTCGACCTCTTCATGCTGATGACAGCAGCGTTAAAAAGCTTCTCCCAGCTCTTCCTGTCCTCAAGACACTTCGAAAGCACTCACACGTATCTCTTGATCTGTCAATCTATCATACATCAGACAATAGTGTTATGTGTAGCTTTCCATTCATTCCATTACTAGCTCCAAGTGTTTTTCCTTCCCCAGCATGAAATGGAAATATATTTTAATACACAGCGTATCGTGGCAAGAATGTTTCTGACTAGAAAGATGATGTAAAATGTTTGGTTAAGGTTAGGCAACTAGGCCTAGCCTTTGGTTACATGATTCATGGTTAAATGAGAACATAATAAGCTAAAAGTCCTCTTTTTTTCTTCCTAGTTTGAGTTTTTTTGTCCACCACCCCTCACAAATGCCAGATTTTTGTTCAAAACCATTGATCCATCTATTACCCGTTGTGGGGTTCATTAACACGTTGTGTCTTGCATTTCAAGTCACTCTGGAGTTCTTCCTAACCTAAAAATAACCATGTAATATTTAATATAGTTTAATATGATGCTGTAATCACTCTGAGCAGGTGTTGTTTAATGCCGGAAAATATATTTTGTGTAGATATTTTGGTGGAAAACAAATGAAATATGTTGTTGGGGGGAACATTTTACTGATATGTTCAGTATCAACATAAAAACAATTGCCAGATCTGTTTCTTCGAAAGGACATTTACTGTTGCAAACTAGTTCAAACATAATTTCAAAGAGATAGGGTTGCTCTGAACAAATTCAAAGTGACAGAAACATCCAGGATTGTAACATAGTCAGCATTAAGGGTTACTGCCTTAATTATAAAATTCAGCCAGTATCTGGGTTTACGCTGATTTATCTGGTACTGTAAGCTGTTACTGTCACTTATTCTCCAGTTGGTCGCACCTGGTTGAGCCACCTGTTTATTTCAGAGGGCACAGATTGCCATGAATTATTATGTAGTCTCCTTTGATTTATTGCCTTACTGTTTCTTGTAGTTAATATTCTGGAGCAGAAGCTTAATGTTCATGGCCTCAGCTATAAATAACTATTATGTAAGGAAAATAATGAGGTTAACACAAGATTTACATATACATAACAACAAAGGGGCTTTACCTTTTAACAGACCAACACTGTTAGGATCAGACAACAAAAACCTTTAGTCATAGATTGTGTCTCTGGTTATTTGGGTGGTGTTGCATGTGCTGTGCTCTGTTTCCAGAATGTGGGCCACAGTGTTGTTCAGTAGAGATGAGACAGGCAAAAATAAACAAGGTAGTTTTCAGTGTTGCTGGAGTCTTATCAGTCTACCTTGTCACACCATTTACTTTTATATTTTAATGGATTTTTGCCTGCTTGTTATGCATTTAGTCAGTTTTCTGCTCGCTGACAATTCTTTAATGGACTTCCATTATAATGGCAACCATGGTGACCAGATTTGTGCTGCAGCTACAAAGCCTCTGCATACCTCTCTTTCTTCCAAGAAAATTAAATATGAACATGTACATGCATGCCCCTGCCTCAGTGGGATATTCTTAGAAAGAATCTTTAATGTGCATGTAATATGGCATGTGAAGTGCTACTGCCCACCAAAATGTACATTTACTGCGGTCAGCATCCCACTAACTGCCCCAAATCTTCAAACTCATTTAGTGACATCCCAAAACACTCACTGAAATATTAATGAGTGCACTAACTCTACCTTCATTATTATACAATGACTAAAGTCTGTTAGTGGAAGGTGAATAAGTATGTGCCGGCAAGTCCATCTTTCTCTCTTTTTCCTGTCATGATGATGTGAGAGAGAGAGTGTGAAGAGCCCCTCCATCATTGTCACCTTCCCTTTGGTTCTGTCACAGAGTGCACTCGCTCTCTCAAAGGACACCTCGAAAACTAAATAAGCTCAGAGGAAGTCTCATATGTGGGGGAGGAATGTAATTCTCTACTTCCTCCCGTTTTACTTCTGACCTTTTGAAAAACATGTTGAACAATTTTAGTTACCAAGGATACCACAGGCAGCTCCTCTTTTGAGCCAACTCACTTTCTTCCAATTTGGCATCTCGCCAGCAGATAGTATAGCTGAAGTAGCTGTGCGGCCCATTATATGTCATCATTTTGTGGCTCTGCAAATGGTAAAGGACAGTGAGGATGAGCTGTATCCAATTTGTTCCTGAGTCACTAAACACTACTATGTAACATAAAGGCACATGTTGAGGACTGTGCTTTTTTCCACCTCATATTCTCTTACAGACCTTTTATTTATGGAACATGAAAATATCACAGATATTAAAAAGCTCAGCTAAGAGCAAGAGAATTGTACTGATACCTGTATTACTCTTAATCTGTGTTTTTATGCCCATTCATGCTTTGTGCACACACACAATATGAGGATCTGTGATCAAGTTCTGGTACATTAAAATTCAAGGTTGAAACACCTTGAATGGAAAACATCAATAACTGACCAACCAAAATCCCCAAATCAAATCTGTACAATTCATGTTAAGTCGCACTATAATTAAATGCACACTTCCTTCGACCCTCAGATACAATAAACCATCTTTAAAATGTCTTTAGTGTCATTATTCCTAGTTGCAATGTATTTGGAAGTCCCTAAAAGGATTGACATCTAATATATTTGCTCCAAGATCCCCAAAACTAAAGCTTTTCCCATCAAAAAAACAAAATATTAAACTGAATGATGATATAAAGGTTTGCTTCTGAATCACTCAGTACCAAGTATCATTACGAAGTATATCTTTTGAACCTCTCTTCAAAAGGCAGATACAACATTACAAGAAATGACGACACAACGATCGACTCATTCTATAGAGGAAAAATGTCCTTCATCCGCCTCAGTGATGCCCCCAATCATTCATATCTTTCTACATTCATGTCTTTTCTTAAAGCTTTTTTTATCTCTCATATAAAGAACTTTGAATGTCCTTGTTGTTGAAGGGTGCCGAACATATAAACCTGTTTTACCTTGCCCAAGACATATCCCTGTAGATATACCTAAATGGGGCAACAGTTGCCTCATTACTGTGTTTAAACAGTCAAACATCATCAAAGAATTAGATACATACAGGTGTTCTCTTGCACCAGGGTTATGTGCAAGTGTTAATAAAAAGAAAAGTGCTCATTGATTCTTGCATTTTTTGTGAATATTAAGTGCTCTCCAGTATTTCAACCTAAACAGTACAGCACAGGAGATCTGAGGACCTTCAGTCTTCAGCAAGATGACTTGGGTGTGTTGTTTTAATGGAACATATGCATCCTCTAAATCAATCATTTAAGTAGTATTCTATGAAGAAAGATTTTGACAAAACAAATGAAAAAGGTGCACAAAGGGAATACTGTACGTTCAGCTATCCCAGATGTAATAATTCAATAGCAGCTTTACTGCTCACATCAAGCAGCAAAGAATTATATTAATGTTTTTCAGGAGAAGAAAGTAAATTGAATATAATTTGATTTTGCACCAGATGACATACACCAGAACATTCGACATTGAGATGGAATCTATGTTCCTGTCTGAGCACAGTGTGCACTAACCAGACAAAACTATGACGGATGACAGGATTATTCATTACAAGAGCAATTTTACTGCTGTTCATCTTGCCTATGAGCAGCAAGAGGGAGAAAATAATTTTAAGTTATTCAGCCTCTTTCTACTGGCAAAGCATATTTAAATGCCCTGTATGTCATATGTAGGATTCATCTCCACGCAGGCTAATTTGAAAAATAGACAAACAAAATACCATCACAGGTGAGCAAACACAGCTATGTCAAGAAGGTAATAATACTGATCCGGTGAAATAAATGTCACTGTTGCGTTGTAAGAGCAGTACACGTAATGATAAGAAACAGTCAATCTAGTAATAATGCTAAACAGCTCAATGAGCTTAAAATAAACAAAATAAATGAAGGTGTATAATTCTTAAAGCCACATTGTGTTTTGTCTACTGTGGACTAAAAATCATTCATCTGAGAGTCTCTACACAAGATTTTGAGAAAGAAAAAAAAGCATCCATCTGTGCCTTCCAGATCATAGGCTACACATTCATATACACTACAATATGCCGAGCAGTGAGCTTCATCAGTTGAGCTAAAGAAAACTACTTGTGGGTTGTTGTTTTTAAAGATAGTGGCTTACACAAAACCACACACAGTTTTGTAGTGGCATAGTGCAACAGTTACAGCACACACTCTCCTGCCTCACTGGGGTAATCCTCTGTGTACATCCTCACAGACACACAGACACCCACACAATCCACCAAAGCTGGCAAACTGTTCTGAGCACCTACAAGCTAATAATATTTTCTTCAGTGTATTCTACTTTGAATAATGTGAGTTGCCGGCTCATCATACAGTACTGTTTGCCACTGTGTTGTCATGGAGCTTTGAAGCCAAACATCGATGTTCAGATTTCCATTTTCTGAACACTTCAAGTGTGATGTAATCAAAAGCTCAAAAACTGCTCACTAACAGACATTGTGGTGAGATGCTCTGGTCATCTGCTGTTTTGCTTAAATCAAGAATAAACCTTCAATCCCAAAGGTTACTGCCCTGGCTTACATTACATGTTGTTTGTGAATGGAAATGTCATATTCCCAGTATACCACATACATTTCAAAGAGTGCAGGGCTGCCTTCAGTGCAATAACCTAGTGGTAGGTTTTAGAGTTCAGTATTTTGCTCAAGGGCAGTTTGGTAGTGATGGGTTGCCATAACTCAATTTTCTCTTTCACATCTGGAATACAAACTCTGTTAATTGCCAGGGGTTTAATCACTAACTTCTCAGCATCTACCTGACCTGAGTAAGAGAAGGAATTTCTGCTATAAAGTCACATTGAACTACATCCAATGACTATTTGTGTGACTTGTGTGTGCGCATGCGCTTCTAAGTGCGTGCTGCCCGATACGGTTGCTCCGCTCGTCTTACTTGCTCTTTTAAATCTTTTTATTAATTAACTTTTTACTTATGGGTTTTTTGTTTGGTGT
>JAVQJD010065661.1:0-28883 GCA_036023655.1 Nannoperca australis | reverse complement strand
TTTGCCATGGCCTGTTTGTTTCGACTTTGCTTAAACTGGTAGTTTGTGGGCTTATTGCTTGTAGCTTTAAATACAAATAGCTACAGATTTTCTTTTTTTTTTTTAAACACTCAAATTTTGCAAAGCACATATCCTCCTTTTATGCAATACCTCATACATATTCACTCTTGGAAACTGCCTAGTAAACCCGCATTCTCGCTGTAGGCCAGCAGTCCCCAAGGACCCCTAAACAGATAAGCATTAGACACACACACCCCTTTTTGACTTGATTCTGTCCAAAGGGACCTCACCAGAGAATTGTGTTTGTCGTGAGATATGAGAAATAGATATTCAGCTCTGCTCTGGTGCCTTGAGGGTAGATAACATAACGTAAATTAAATAGGACTTCATTTAAATGCTCGTCTGTTTTACCCTGCCAATATAAGCTTCCTGACTGGGCAGGGAAGCTGCTTTGACTCTGAGCCATTATGCTAATGCTAACTGTATTTACCGTAACAGTAATCTATGACAAGAGTGTTTCTATCTGAATAACAATTAAAAACACTGCTACAAAGGTGGATCTTATTAGGCTGAAAGCAAATTAGCAGAATATGTCAGCTTTAAAAGTTTTGAGTTTATTTATGAGTTTTCACCTTAACATAAGAAAGTTAACAAATCTACAGAGGCCAAATACCACAATGTTGAATTAGTTCCTTTAAATACCTTTATATTTATTTATTTTTACTTTCTTGTCCACTTGTTTACTTTCTGTGAGTGGTGCAGTAATGTAGTTAAGAGAGGGAAAGTAATATTTCCTTTTATTTTTGAGGTGTTACTGAGATTTGAACACAGACGCTTCACTAACCTTTAGCTCTGCCATGAATTACACTGAACCATTAGCGCAAGAAAGCTGGATTCAGCGATGTATAATAAGATCACTCTAGGAAAGAAGATTTGATTTATGGTGTATTCATAGCCAAGGCCAGGAAATTAGCCCACCGTGGATACACATGCCACGTATTCAAAATGCTCTTTCACTGTGACACGAATGCCCCAATGTAACCATATTAAGCCATTAGAGAGAAACAGTCGGAAGCTCATCACATCCGCCCCACACCACTACGGCCTCCATTAGCAGCGGAGTGACCCTGTGAACTCCTGTGATTAATAATTCAGACCAAACACACTCCTAAACCGGCACCTCCTCCTCCACCTCCCCCACGACCACCATCACCTCAGCATCACATCACCCTCCATAATTAATTATCCAGTGTTTGCAGCTCCCTGCCAGTCCGGTGCTATTAATATCCAACCCCCCAAATTTCTTACACACGCACATGCGCACGCGCACGCGCACACGCACACACACACACACACACACACACGCACACACACACACACACACACACACACACACACACACACACACTTTTATGTCCATACTGGCCCTGGGCAGCTAATTAATATCAAAATTTTATAGTGCTGCACTACATTTATTGGCATTTGTAGCTTACTATGAGCCGCAGTATTGCAGTGCTGCTAGTGGTTTTATAGTTTCCTCATGGTTTCATCTTATTTCATGACCAGGAGAACAGCCTTTGATTGTGCATGGATCTGTTTTCTGCACAGTTGTACACCTAACAGAGCAATTGGAGAGCTGAAAATTGAACATGTCCCATATCCCTTTCTATTTCTTTGCTGTGTATAATAGAGGTATATCAACCGCTCTTTGCCGCTCAGTTGTCCGCCCAAAGTTGTATCATAATCAGATCCGTGTTTGTTGAACGAAATGTGATTAAATCCCGTATAACAGGGTTGTTTCAGCACGACTTTAATCCACAACTGACCGTTGGTTGCAGCTGATGGAATCAGAGCCAAACATGTCGTGCAATCCTACTCATCAAATATTCAGTTGTCACTTTAATGCCAGATTTAACATTTAAATCAGAATTAGATAGTTGACTTTAAAAATGTACCGTTTTCATTGCAGTCAAATTTCAGAAATGCAAAGCAATGGGGTCTGTATGAAAAGCACAGGATTTAGGACACCGTTTGTCCTTGTTACATATACTACATCTTATTACACAACACTGTTACAACTAACTGCTTAAGAGTGCTTCATGTGACAGGGACACTTAAATAGATTCACCTGCCAAGGCTTCGTGCTTAAGGTAATTTATTGTCATATGCAACAAAAAGACTACCATTCATGCTGTCTACATAGAAATCTGATCTTTCCATGAAACACACAGACAAGATAAATTCAGCAGGAAGCTATAATCCTTTATCTGTCTCCCCTTTTTAATCCTCTTCACCCAGGAGATGTAGATGATGGATAGGAAATAAAAAGGGATTCATCTTTAAAAATATATATATATTCTGTATAAATGCAGAGTAACTCAGGAGGTATTATTAACATTTTGCAGTATGTAGTAATGCGTTCATTTTGTCCTGCAGGTGTCTGTCCTGTGTAAACAGCACTTTTCGCTGCCACTGGTGTAAATACCGCAACCTGTGCACCCACGACCCCAGCAGCTGTTCTTTCCAGGAGGGCAGAGTCAACGCCTCAGAGGTACTGTACACTCACATTAACGTAAAGATAGTGCAGAGTTATAGTTTCATTAGCTGATTAAAGTGTAGCTTTCAAGAGCTCCATTAATCTGTTCCTGTTTGACACTTATACCTTAAAGGCACGATCCATGATTTAAAGTCAAAAATATAGCCATGCTAATAGCCCTGTGAGGCTGTTTTTAGGCTTTTAGCTAAATGCTAAGATCTATCTTCTTACTATAACAATGCTAACATGCTGATGCTTTGCAGGTATAATGTTTACCATGTTAGTTTAGCATGTTAGCGTGCTAACATTTGCTAAAAAGCACTAAACACTACATTTAGCAAGTATGTAGTCCTAAACCAAAGTACCTGGACACATTTAAAATTTTGACCGCGAGGCTGGTCAGAGATTACTGATTAGGGGGAGTCCTATAGCTCACCATGTACCATTACTGCAGTGTCCTTTACTGCATGCCATCCCTCCTCTTTCACCCACTTTCCTGTCTCTCTCTTCAGCTGTAAGCTTTAAATAAAGGCAAAAATGTCTGAAAAAAATAAATACATAAAGATTACTGATTAGGCCTTTAAGAGGCTTACAAAATGCTGCAAAAAGAAAACATAAACATTACTTTAGATAACTAAATATTTAACAAATACATGGACAAAAAGTATCATCCTAAATAATGTAATGTGGTAGTATGCAGTACATATTCACGACAGACCACAGTCTTAGTCTTACATTTAGGTTTTCTGTAGTGGAAAGTGTAACAAAGTGTAGCATTTGAATGCAAATTCTTTTTGGATTAACAATTTATTTGCCCCATTAATCCCTGTGCTACACAAATCCTTTGTGTTTATTTAATACATTCATGTGTATTAATACAGATGAAACAGTAAAGACAGGCAGACACAGACAAATGGATAGATAGTATAGATAGATGCCTACATACTGATAGATAACTTTTAGTTAGTTTAGTTAACTCTTAGTTATGAAACGACTACTTATATATTATGCACGGGTAATATTTTGTGGTACAATAGTACAATTATGTGTGTTTGTATGTGGTTTTCACAGGACTGCCCTCAGCTCCTTCACTCTGGGGAAATTCTCATACCGGCCGGCGAGGTGCGACCCATCACCCTGAGGGCCCGAAACCTTCCCCAGCCGCAGTCGGGCCAGCGGGGTTACGAGTGTGTGGTGCACGTGCAGGGTGTCAGCCACCGTGTCACGGCGCTGCGCTTCAACAGCACCAGCGTGCAGTGCCAGAACAGCTCGGTATGACCTCAAACACTCCCAGTGGGAGTCTCACAGCTGTCAAATGAGGCAGATAGCTTGGATGCTGTGTAGGCAAGGTACATAGGGTACATCAGTGAATACCGCCTGAGGTGTTGAGCATACTGTGGAGAAAGCAGAGGAAAGGGAAAGTGAGTAATGAGGAAGTGAAAAGCGTGTGAGAGAAAGGAGGAGAGTAACAAGGAAGGAAGGAAGAAAAAAAAAAGGAAAGGACAAGTGTTGTATGGCTAAAGTAAAGAGGATGGAAACCATGATTTCAATATGACCTTGTGTTGTAAGCTGGATATTGTCAGACTAACATCTAAGTGTTCACAAAGCGTAAATGTGATTTTCCCATAAGAGAGTGACAGATTTGGGATGACTGCTGCAGAGTTTTGGGAGTTTTGTTGCACAATGCAAATCACAGGCTACATTTTCGATGCAAAGCATACCTTGCTACTCCGTGACAATGAATGAAAAGGCCATTTTCTTCAGATGTGGATGATCGGCCACCCCAGCCTGGGTCTGCGTCTCTACATGTCAAAGAGGAGGGGAGCAGACAACCATGGCAGAAATGACAGATGGTTAAAAGCCTCGTCTCTCTGCTGCCCTTTCATCCTCTCATTTCCCCCCACGCTGTCTTTCTCTGTACCTTTTTTTTGTGTGTTTTAAACTCCATCTCTCTCTCTCTCTCTCTCTCTCTCTCTGGATCCACTTACCGCACACTCCCTCACTCTCTGTTTCTGCTTTTCAGTACATGTACGAGGGTGTGAAGATCAGTGACCTGGCAGTGGACCTCTCCATCGTCTGGAACGGCAATTTTATCATCGACAATCCCGAGAAGATTAAAGGTGCCTCTGCCATCCATCACTGCCAGGCCAGAGAAGTGTAAAGCACTCAATCCACAGGGGATAGATGAGTCATAGAGATCACTTCAAGGCTCCCAAACGGCCATGAGAAAAAGTTCACAATAGCAAGGGAGTGTTATCAAAAAGCACCTAATCACTTGTGTGCCCGCTGGGGTGAAGGGTGAATCTTCATATTTGCTCAGTTTGGCTCTCGCAGCTGCTCTTGGTTTCCTCTCCATCATCACACGTAAAAAGGTTTTTGTCAGTGTTGTCATTGTGGGTTGTACATGAAATACATCCCCGTAGCCAAACATATACACAGTGATGGGTATGAATTCTAACAGGTAAAGATACTTTATTATGAGCATAAATATAGGCTGGTTACAGGCGAGAGGATGTAAGAGACATACTTCAAAGAAAGGTTTATTGGATTATATTGGCATCTTACTTTGGAGGAAGGGGGATTTTAAATTCTTAAATAATTTTAGATTTTTTATAATTTTATATATATGTGAACTTTGTTCAGTATAGCATGTTGTTTTTGTAGTTGACTAAACACCAACTGTATTTCAATTGGCTGATCAGTTTGATTTTATTTAAACAGAATTGATTGAATAATCCCCACTGGTCCATCTTTTGTTGTGTTTTTTCATTATTTTATGGTTAACATTTGCTTTTTATAACCTATTAGTATTTTCATCACTTCAAAAGCACCAAAATTGACATGTGATATTGCTTGATATTTTAACTGACCAGATATCGTCTGTGGTATCCCACAGTGCACCTCTACAAGTGCAGCGCCCAGCGGGACAGCTGTGGCATGTGTCTGCGGGCGGAGAGAAAGTTCCAGTGTGGCTGGTGTAGTGGCGAGGGCCGATGCACCATGAAGCAACACTGTCCTCCCATCTCCCCCTACGCTAGTCGCTGGCTGAACCTTTCTGCCAGGAATGTCAAGTGTACCAACCCACGCATTACTGAGGTCTGTCTGTTTGTTTGTTTGTTTGTTTGTTTGTTTGTTTGGGCTTTCAGTCAGTCAGTCGAGCCACAAAGCTTACATTCCTAGTGTTTTTAAATCATAAACGTTAACACATTCACACAAGATGTGAGTTTCTTTGGCCAGGTAGGTACCTAACAATGTAGTTTCCTTTAGAATAAGCAGTTTCTGGGAGAGGGACAGTTATACACGCAATTATACAGTCTTAGTCGTCATGCCAATTAATTCCCCCCCCCCCAGAAAGCTGGATTTCTTAAAATGTGAAATTTAATTTTGGAGTAATAAAAGCCTTAAGTCTTGAACTAGGCAAGACTTTCTTGGAAACAAGAAAGCAATCATGAAATTGTAATAATTTGTTTCAAAACTTTGATGGAGAAATGGCAAAATCTTGTTTTGGGTGCTTTGTTATCAGTAAAAAGCCGAACAGTCTGACTGAGGTGTGAGGCGTGACTTCACATAGAAACCAAGCTGAAGCAGGTTGTTACAGTAGCTGGAGCTACTTTATTTCACTCCGTTCTGGCTGCCAACTGAGCAAATAAGTGTCACCATGGTACGATGGTTGGTTCTGACTGATAGACTTCGGTTTAGGATTGCTGGATAGGTTTGTGCTTCACCAGAATGTGGAATAAAAAAAGATTTCTTAAAAAGTAACCAATTTATGGCTACCACAAGATAATATACCATAGTTCTGTTCCTATGCACACATACTATGGAGATTATAAATATTTGTGCTTCCAGAAACCACCATTTCAGTTCTGGAAGAGCTTGGGGGCTAAAGGCTTTGAAAAAAATCCCACAGCCCATAAATGTCCCGTCACAAGCCTGTTTCTTTAACCATACGTCTATCGGTACCCCTATGGGAAAACCTACACATCTTGTTGGATATTCCTGGTAGTCTGTAAAGATCAACAGTGAATTCTTTTATCTGTGGCCACCTTCCAGTTTCCCACCCAAGTGCCTGTTTACCTGAGACTATCTCACATTTTTTCCACGGCGTCCGAATTCCTCCTTAAGTGCCTGACAGTTAAACGAATTCAGTTTGTTTAGAGAGTGATGATGGATCTTTTATGTCACAAACTCTTGTTCATTCTCTTGAATGAGGCACAGTGGGTCAGGCACAGAGATGCAAGGCCTTTCCACTTCAAAGCGCCGCGAGCCTTTGATGTCCCTGTCACATTATTAGTGTTTCTGAAGGAGCTGCAGCAGAATGAATCAACTACAGGGTGCTGCTCGGGAGTGGAAGGAGTGTTGCTCCGACGTCGCTCCTGTTCTGCTCTGCAGGTCCAAAGGTTTCCTGCTGGGATGGCTAACTTTCCACTGGAAAGGACTGTGAATGGGTTCCTCTTTGCTTTGCCATTCACTGCATTATTCATTAAAGTTTGCTTTGAATTACATTTATATTTATCATATTTATGATTTCAAGGCTTTTTAAATTAACCTTGTCAGTATGAGTTATGTCGTTCACACAGACTTAAGGTAAATGTACTTAATGTTTACATAGAGATTAAACAAAGTGTGGTAAGTGCGTCTGTGAAGACACTCAGTCATTCGGGTCACGCAGAAGTGCAAAGAAAACAGGACTGGATTCTTGAAAGGATCTAAAGACACGAGAATCTAAAGCGAGCCCAGGTGCCTTTGAATAAAACCCTGGTATATAATTACAATTGCCTTTAAACGAGACATCTATTTACAAAAACATTACTGTACAGAAACAGCACTTGCATTGCAGGTTTCACAGTTTTCAGTATGTAGGTAACAGTACAAAGGTGTGCTCAGTTATAGGGTCGTGAAAACTGACTAACCAATCGATGCACGTCACTTTCTTCTCATGTAGGTGAGCCCAGTGGCAGGACCTCTGGAGGGGGGCACACTGGTCACCGTCCAGGGCCTGAACCTGGGTCTGTCCTTCTCTGAGCTGGAAGGCAACGTGGAGGTGGCGGGTGTGCAGTGCACCGCGCAGGAGGAGGGATACATCACTGCAGAACAGTAAGAGAGACTCCTCCCCTCCCCTGCCCAGGCATGATTCATTCATATCGTACTGTACATAGACATACTGGCAAACACACACACACACACACAAGAAAAAAAACACATGCAATCTCTTTTTCTTTCTCACACTATTTTTCCCACTGACACTAGCACAGTCTGTGAATAAGCCGGAGCCCAGTGATGCCTCATCAGGTTGTAGGATTGTGTGCAGGGCTTTGCATGGCTCTGGTGCAGTCAGAGCCAAAGGAAGAGACTTTGTGTCGTTGTCGTTATGAGGCTGTCGGCACAGCTGTAATTGAAATGCGCTGCATGTTGCTGACTGGAGGGACAATCTGTTAGCCATGTGTTTCTCTCACAGCCATGTAATGCGATTGGGCTCGGGCTGCAGGGATTTTATTTATATCCTTGTAAAAAAAAGAAAAGAAAAAAGAAAAGAACACGCCAGCAGAAAATTGGAAAACTCTCGTGATGCATGAATAGAAGGGTTGGGCAGGGACGATTCATTGGGTGCTCTTATTGTATCGGGGAACGCAGAGTCTCTTGCGCAGAGCAGGGCCATTCATTTGGCACACATGGTGCTTTAAAACATGGCATTACAGCTGTTACAACCATTAATTTCAGCATGGGGTCAGTTGCTATAATGACTTATTCATGGTGCACTTTATCTTATTGACCTGACAGCAAATACTGATTTATTGAAGAAACCTTTGTGTTGTCATGGCAACCTGAGGTAATGGTGGGTGGCAATCGTGCTGGAGATGAGGAGGGGTATAGTTTATCATTTGAGTTATATTGCTGTTATAGGTTTCCCATTAGGAAGAAAGATGGCCCTCTGTATTGACCCACAACTTCTATGAAAGTCTGCCTCAATCACACCGGCCAGCAGAGGCCATCTTCCCCCAGTGCACTTCATAACAAATGTGATACAGTGCAGTGATTCTGCTGTGTGCGTTTGTGCCTGGCTTGTGTTATTACTTGTATGAATGATGATTTGTTGCACGTCTGCATTTCTGTGCACCCACCCACCCTCATGTTTTTGTCTTCCGCCCCGACAGGATTGTGTGCGAGATGGCTGCGGCTCCTAAAGGAAGTGCATCAGGTCCGGTGAAGCTGTGTGTCGGCGAATGCAGACCAGAACTACGCACGCAGTCCTCCCAGCTCTACTTCTTTGTGGTAATTATGTCACTAAAACACATCCGCTTCATCCATTTCACAATGAAGTGGGTTGAACGCGTGATTGCAGGTGAAAGGCAACAATCAATCTGATCTATTTGAGCCACTACAATCATCAGCTGGAGACAGAATAAGACACGTGATTTCAGGACAACACAGATTGTGCATAAATGAGTTCATCATCATTATGAAGGTCTTTCTAATGGTTTGTTCAGTGTGTGTGGCAAATGAAAAGAATCATGCGCTCAAGCCAAGAAAGAATTTGTTTGTTTTTGAAGAAGGTTAAACTATTTTGTTCTAAGGAAGCTCTTTTGTCTACCTGTTTACCAGTTTTATACCACTGTGGTTTATTCAACCAAGGCCGGTAGGACGGCACTTTTCAGAACCAGACAATTCCTTTTTTTAATTTAATTGAGATTTACTGCAATCTGTCTCTAACCTAAGTTGAATGAAACATTAATGCACTTTGGTTCTCCACAGACCCCTTCCATGCTGGCGCTGACCCCAGGCAGGGGACCTGAGTCCGGAGGCACCAAGGTCACCATTGTCGGGGAGAATCTGGGCGCTGGGAGCACTGTGAATGTGTTCTTTGGCAATCAGACCTGTGAGCTGTACAAGTGAGTCTGGTGATAACATAACCTCTTGATGTTATCTTAACCTTTCATTCCCCAACACTCAGATTCACAGACACTAAAGCGAGACTGCTTCCACACTATTACATATTTAGCCTTCTCTAATCTCTATGAAACACACTAAGGGATCACTCTATATAAAGCAGCACACATTAGATACAATTAAGTGTCCTTGTGTTAAATGAAAAGTCTTGATAATAATTTCTGAGGAGGTGATGAAACCCACAGCGCTAGGTATTGTTCTCTGTGTATTTATAGATATCTATTTAAAGTTCATAATGCTTCACATGGTAGAAGTCAGGAGGGTGAGGCGAGGAAGCCATTAGCTAAAGCACCCTCTAATTACAGTGTTCGATCCCTAATGTGTCTGTAACGAGGAAGAGATGGAACATTCTATAATGAATCCTCTCCCCGTATAGTAATGTGCATGGCTCATAGGTGGGTGAAGTCAGGGATTTGCCGCTGCAGCAGCGAGTGGGCAGAGTCACAATCAAAAGGCATGAATAAATCTCTCTCTTGGTACTGCCACCAGGAGGACCATGTCGGAGATCGTGTGCTTCTCTGCACCCTCGGTGACGAGAGCCGGACCAGTGCAGGTCAGTTTGAGCGTCGACTGGGCCAAAGTTCCTGGGAGTCTCGCCTTTGAGTACATAGAAGACCCCACAGTCCAGCGCATCGAACCCCTGTGGAGCATTACCAGGTAACACTAAGCAATGCAGTAAGTCACACACAGATACCAGCCACATGTATGTACTGATACCTCGCGAGGATGGAAGTTTGTTACCTCTCCGTGTGGAGTTTGCATGTTTGTGGGTTTTTTTTGTTGTTGTGATCTTGTTACCTCACACGGGCATGCACACTTCAGGGCCCGTCTCACAAACACGTTTTGCGGCACCACAAATAAACAACTGTTGCTTGCGAAATTGCAAACAAATTAAGCAGTCCTACAGGGCTCTCACATGCTTATGGGTCGCAAACAGAGTGAGAGTTTGAATTAGAAACAAAAAGGAAATATTTGGGTTGGAGCGCTTCCTGCATTTAGTGTGTTAGAGGTTTGCTGTGCACAAAAAAAAGCAATAAAAAAGTCAGAGTCACTCTCTTTTAAACATTTGAAATGCCTTAATTAACCATGTTCAACTTTAAAACTTTGTTTTAAGAAAGGGAGCGCCTTGAAATTTTCTTGTGATTTTTGAGGAAGCAATGTCATTTAGGAAACACTGTTTTCCACATATAGTATGGACTCAGTAGCATCTGCCCGAGTTAATGTGTGTGGGGCAAAACAGACGAGGACACTATATCTAGTCTTACCTATTTTTTCTCTAGCATTGCATAATATTGTAGTTTTCCAATAAAAATAAAATCATGTGAAAACCCCTCCTGCAGTTTATTAGAGTTACAGAGAGAGTGGTGCAAAGAACCGAGGTGTTGTGGCAGTCACTTATAACAAGATTAAACAATATATATATATAGCTCAATGATTACAACAAAGTGACAAATATACACAAAATAGATTTTTTTTTTGCTGCATTTCACAGAAACACTTATTCACTTATGAAAGTGAAAGCGCTGCACAAGGTGCACTACCTGTATTCCACTTAATTTGGTTTTGGGTGGGATTACCCGGCACTACGTCCCTGCAGATTAGACTTCAGAGAGACGCCCTGGCCTTCAGCCCTGTGACAGGAGGAGCTTTGTGGAGCTGCAATCAAGAGCCCTCATCATGAATGTGCAGTCCCAATATGTGGCCCTACAAGCTTAGGTACCCTTTGATGTGTGAGAGGAGAAAGGATTGGCACTCTGTCAGGCCGACTAGACTGGACAGTTTTTTTTAAGCCATTTCCCCTCATTTCTTACTTGTATTCGTCCTCTCTCTCTCTCTCTCTCTCTCTCTCTCCTTCTCTACTTTCCCATTCCATACTAGTTTTCCAAGCTCACACTGCAGCACAGGTTACGCAAAGATTCAAAGAGCGTTGTTTATTTTAATCATATCTAGCCCAGATATGTAAACAACCAGCACCTGTATTCATGCTATGCCAGCCTCACAGTCACGGATGAATATAAAATAGCAGCCAGCTGGTTCGCCGTTTGATCTGGCTCTCCTGCCCAATAACAAAGAGTGAGCTACCATGCCAGCTACACCTCCTCAAACCTGCATTAATGCACTTTCTCTGGAAAACGTTGGGTTTGCAAGTTAAAAAGATTGATCTCTCTGCGGTCGTCACTCTAAAATCATGGCGAAAAGGCAGTTTGTGTTCATATTTAGGCTACATGGTGCTGAAGTGGTGTGCTTGTATGTGCATGTGCAGGTCTGTTTGACCAATTAAACGTGTTCCTTCCTTGCAGCGGACACACCACCCTGACAGTGACTGGAACCAACCTGGATGTAGTTCAGGAGCCGCGGGTCAGAGTCAAATATGCCGGCCACGAATCTGTCAATGTGAGTGTGAGCTGCTAATATTCTCCACTCAGTCTTTATGGATGTTGCTTACTCAAGCTGATAGAAACGGTCACAGTAAAGTTGTTCTTTATTGATAGTTTGCTGCAATTGTAACAAGATAGATTTAGTGCTGCGGTCACTTTGTTTTTACATAATGATCTGTACTGACATTCTTACTCAAGATACGTTGGTTTAGAGCTGGTTTAGTTTTGAGGATGAAACATTGTACGCCTACAGAACTACCACAGTGTGAACAAAATCATAAAAAAAACAACCAGTCTCTGCACCAAACAGCCTCCAGGATGGAGAGCAAAGTAATCAATAAAAGCTTGAAATACTATGAAACAATCTAATAGGCTGTAGTTTGTAAAATGTCAGTGTTGCGGTGGATGCAAAAATTAAGCAATATATAAAAAAAGGGGTGAGAAAGAGGTTGAATATAGAGAGGTTCATTCCGAAATGAGATTTAAAGGAACTGACACGAAAGTACAACTCAGTTTTGGAAGGTGATTAATGTTGCAGATTCAGCTTATCTGAGCTCCTTAGGCACGTCGCTCCAAAGTGATTGATTGTTCCAAAGTGTTGAGGCCCTGATGGCAAAAAGCCTCAAATTTTCCACTTTGGACCAGTCAGGGAATTGCCCGAGGACCTGAGGCTGCAAGCTGGCTGAAGGAAGGTCGAAACTTCTGGAGGGAAGTTTTGGCTCGACCTTGAAACAGATCAATATAAACTGAAAAATCAATTCCAACTGGGAACTAGTGAAGAGATGACAGAAGTTGAATGATAAGATTTAGTTTGCTTGTACCCAGGGAAAGATAGAGATATTAAAGACTTTTTTCTTTTATTGATGCCAAAGTAAAGACAGAAGACAAGGTAAAGAAGACATGAAAGTTATGAAATAGTTTTTCTAGACCAATAAATTATATTATTATTATAAATTATATATTTATATAAGTTGAGATCAGTTTCAAAAATCACTCTGGCAACAATTTCTAACTTTTCATTGAACAGCACAAAACATGTACTGTATATCATTGATAAACCCAGAGGCAGTGTTATGTGTGAGGGTAAATCTATATTGTTGGCACAGCAATATGATAATAAGTGAATATAAGTATGTGAAAGAGAACCAAAATGAGGCCACTGAAAATTTAGGAACTTCAAATAAAACGTGTTTGAAGAACAGAAGTTTTTTTTTCTTCTGTAGACAATGTTGTGAAGTACTTTATGCCCCGAGCCAATTAAATGGTTTGTTAATGATGCCAGCCCGGACGCTGAGCCAGTCAATTAAAACTGCATGTTTTACAGTGTCACTGGCAGCGCTGAGATCTAAAGGGATTAAAGCTGAACTTTAACCCGAATCAGCTGCTAAAAGAGGGTCATTGGTAAATTTAATGAGGGCAGTCTCTTTATCGCACATATCTCGAAAACATAGCTGGAGCTGCTTTAAAAGGTTTGGAATCACAAAAGCAGTTAATTGACTTGAAACAACTTTCTGTGAAACCTTAGATAAAACCTGAAGCTTAGAAATTGGCCTGAAGCTCTGGGAATTTATGGGATCTGCTTGATTTTCAGCAGGATTTTCTCACGAATTGCAGTAGAAAACCGGAGAAAGAAAATATTTTCAAAGAGCTATTAGTTATTGATAAAGCACTGATAACTAATAACAGTAGTGACAAAGACCTGTTTTAGGGGAACGAGTGATTGGCTTCATATGAAACGCAGTCTCTGGTAGATACGCAGAAGAAATTGCTTTAAAATGAGTTCCCTATTAACATGTGAACCAGGTCTCTGCCATTAGTGTCAGTACTACATTGTAATGGCAAAGCAGCTGTCATACATTTACAGGCAGAAGGACAAAACCACAAGAGCAGAGAGGTGAACATACGGAGGGGAGGAGCTAAATATGCTGGCAATACTGCAACAGCTAATGAATAGCAGTCAGACATATAGATCCTTAATCTCAAGTTATGTAGGTTAATACCACAGAGACCGTCAATATATTTATGTTAATACACAAGCTGAATAGGATTAAAAGGCTCCATAAGATTCCCAACATCTGGATGTTAAAAATGACATTTGGACATGAAGTGAGGCATCTGTTCAGATCTATTCAGCAAAAGTGGTTTCTAGATTTATAACAAAGTGTGAGGGGCACTTAATCTATTGCCGTAGTGCATTCACATGAGGTGAAATTAACATTTAGTTAAGACATTTTTCTGATTGTGTCTTTCAATTATTTATGTCACTATCAATCATGCAGCAAACATTTTGTGCCATTATACCATTAAATATGTATTTAATGATATTAACAGTCTGGTTTTTGGTAATATTTCTGACACTAGTACTAGTACACACTATTTGCTGTGTCATGTGTGACTTGGACACCTGGTTTGATTCCTCTCTAGGTGTGCAAAGTGCTGAACACAACCACCATCAGCTGCTTCGCCCCCTCTCTGAAGGCGGAGTACACTGCAGACCAGGAGACGATCAAGCACGTGGACGAGTTTGGCTTCGTCTTCAACAACGTCCAAGCCCTGCTCACTTACAACAACACAAGCTTCGTCTACTACCCCAACCCGTACCTGGAACCCCTCAGTCTATCAGGTGTTCTGGAGCAGAAACCTGGTGCTCCAATCATTCTCAAAGTACGTCAGAGGAGACCGGACCCGCTCCTGCTATTATGGTTTCTTTTTTGATTTCCCCTGAGGAAATTCTCAAGTCTACAGCTACCTGGCATTGACAGTGACATATACGTATAGAATATTAAATACATATGATTGAGTGGAGGGATTTTCAAAGCCCGAGACTGTGGGCCACCCCTGAGGAAAAAGGCGCCCTCTCACCCCCCCTCAGTTTACTTGCTTTGTTTCGCTCGATGCCTATGGGATCGTCGATATGTTATTTGATCCCATACACACTCAACCATTGAGTCAAGATATATACTATACTATATAACTTGACTACACCAATACATAAAAAAGTCTGGTCCTAAAGCATTTATTCGTTTCTGACTCTGGGAAAATGGGGAAAACCGTACAATTCCCCAAAACGACTGTATGTCCGAACTATCTCTTTAACCAAATCCCACCCATTTAGTCTATTCTATGTGATCTCCTTTTGATGACTAACGTAATAACTAATATAATACTTTTTCACTTCCATTCAGTGAGCCTGCCCTGTGAACCCCGGGGACACGGCCACTTCTTGTAGTTTCTGGAATAGATTTTTCCATCTGCCGGGAACAGCACGGCAGATTGGTTTGCACCTCGAAGCAATCTGCCTATCTTAGGTGAAATAGTTGAGCAGATTTCCTGCATAAATAAGAGTCTGGCTGTCGAATGCACTGTCAAAACTGGCTGCCAGTCGTCTTCAAGACGGTTGATTACAGTTATTATACTAATGCTCCACCAAGTTATTGAGTTTAAAATGCTACACGTGTGATCAGCAAGAAATGACGCTGCAAAACAGAAACCTGGCAGAAACAACAGACACAAATTCCAACGGGGAAAACATCACAGACAAGTACACTGTGTAGTTACTATACAGTAGCTACAATTAGTTAAGATACCAATCAATTACTCTTCACGTTTTTGTTGTGTAAGCACTATTTGTTCTCTGTGATATTTTGTTGTATACTGTTTTGTATATTGCTCCTCCAACTGTGTTGCAGGGACGTAACCTGGTGCCATCTGCGTCTGGTGGAGCCAGGCTGAATTACACTGTGCTGATTGGAGACACGCCCTGTTCTCTCACTGTGTCTGACACTCAGTTACTCTGTGAGCCACCGAATCTCACCGGGCAGCACAAAGTCCTGGTGAGTCTAAAAGTGTTTCTGCATATGCGGCGGGTTTCTGTCCGTCCGTGCATCTGATTGCCTGTCTGCGCGGATGTGGGTCACTGTGTGGGTCAGCGCTTGTCTGTACGTCGCTGTGTTTGTGGGTCACCGACAGGCTTTGAGTTAGTCGCTGGCTTTCTGTCATTGTCTGTCACTCATGGTCTGGTAGGTTCCCACACACAGCACATTGCCCTGCAGAATTATTGACAGGCACTCTCGCAAATAATGAGAAAAGAGCTGTAAAAAGAAAAGTAAGCTGGTGTGCCGGGAAAGGTTTTCTTCAAAAGGTGATTGTTAAGGAAAATTGTCCACGTCTCCATTGTATTTGCTAAATGAATTCTTCAGCAAAAATGTTTTGAATTCAGGGCCAGCCTTTTTCATTAGTGATTACTTTCTTCGTTATTTAAGCATTTTCAGCGCTCTTTTGAAATGCTGTGCTTACGCCTGCATTGTTATTATAATCTAGGTCCAAGTAGGAGGACTTCACATCTCTCCGGGAGAAGTTCACATCCGGTCCGACAGCCTGCTCACCCTCCCTGCCATCTTCAGCATCACAGCTGGGGGAGGGATGCTCCTCATCATCGTCATTATAGTCCTACTGGCCTACAGACAGAAGTCCCATGAGAACGACCTCACTCTGAAGCGCCTGCAGATGCAGATGGACAATCTTGAGTCCCGAGTGGCTCTGGAGTGCAAGGAGGGTGAGTGAGACTGATCTGAGGGATTAAAATATCATAAATCCTGTAGTTGCATTACAGCACCGTCTGTTCAGAAGTGATGTTTTGACCAATGTTTGTGGTGGGTTTGTTAACAAAATGATTTATTTGAATGAAGATTAATTTACTTATCTCTATTAGCTGGGGAATGATTGAAGGACTAGCTGAATGGTCATTAATGATAGCTAGCTCTGGGTATTTCATTTCAAAGCTTCTGTCAAAACTAAACTCTTCTTCTATCTGTATCTAGTAAAACTCACTATTAACAACCCCGTCATTAAATACATACTGTAAGATACATTATGACCTGTATACGTTTTACAGAGACACGTGGATCCAAAGATGTCAGGACTCAAAAATTAGCCTTTAAATAGCATTGCAATAATTGCAATGCTTCCTGAACTCATCACAATCTCTGTCTTTGCTATCATTTGACTGTTTCAAAGACCATTTCAAGTGTTTGTCAGGAACCGTCGAGAGAAAGGAAAATACTTAATGTTTGGCAAAGTGTTTAACGCACACCTCTGTCGTACGCAGCCTTTGCAGAGCTGCAGACAGACATCAACGAGTTAACGAGTGATCTGGACAGAGCTGGCATCCCCTACCTGGACTATCGCACTTACGCCATGAGGGTTCTCTTCCCCGGCATCGACGATCACCCCGTGCTCAGAGAGCTGGAGGTAAGCAACCTCTGAAGAACTTGAATCCAGTTTCAACCGGCATCTTGACCTTAAGGCTCCGGTATAGTCCAAACCAAATTGATTTTGACTTGTTGGCAAGTGCTGTCAAACTGCTGTCGAACAGAGCTGAGCAAATGTCAGTCTACTCGCTGCGGTTTGAGCTCTGTTTGTTTAATGGTGTCCATTCCAGCTGGAGGAGCTTGTTTGCTCCCTCCCTTAGTCTCAGTCATGCACATATTTTGAGTCAAACTTTTCTCGGTCTCTGTTAACTTTTTACATTGAAAACTTTCTGGCAAATTATTTTTCTACACCTGATCCCACAGGGTTTAGAGAGATAATTTAAAGCAGGGGTTCTCAACCTTTTGTAACTTAAGGCCCACGTCTGATTGGACCACCATCCCAAAAATTAATAATCTCTGGTTTTATGGTTTTAGGGCCTCATTTCACAAGATTTAAACCACATTTAACTGCCATTATCAATCCCAATTTAATGTATTCAGGCTCATATTTCCTCGCCACACTTGTATTGCTGCAGGGTTGTCTCCCACATCACTTTTTCGTTTCAAAAGATCCATTTTGTGTCAATGCATTCAAGGGAACGTTAGCCAGCTAACAGTGGCAATACGTTTGTCTCCACCGGATAATGTGCTGTGATTGGCTGGTGATATTCAAACGTAACTGATCAACGAAATTACGCATTTTAATTTGACTGGAAATTACCAAAAGATTGACATGAGAATGCCTGGTATCGAGTGGTTGTCAAATTTATATCAAAATCCTATGAATCAATAAGTAAGAGGCCCTGCAAACAGATCTACAATACAGTTGATATTTGTTACACTGTGGGGTTTCTTGCCTGGCCGTGCTTGTGGTATTGCTGTTGCTGGTCTTGGGTAGATTTTTTTTTCTTCTGATTTTCATCTCAAGAAAGAAAACTCAAGAGGACCCGGTTTTAAAATGTTCTTTGACCTGACCAAGACTGTTTTTATTATTGTCCTGATCTCAAATGTTTAATTTTAAAGCACTCCAACCCCAATTTTGAAGAAACTCTAATGACGAATCATTTGCTTTTCCATTATTTGGAGAACAACTTGTCAAGTACTCAAGGTCAAAATTGAGCAAGTTTTGGCAATTATAGTAGTTTTAATCAAGTCGTTATTAGGGTCACAATTATTTTAAAATATTAATTTAAAATCTGATTGCAGCTTTAACATCCTGACTTTTTCATCAAAGTAACAGGAGCTGAAGCTTTGTTTAAGTTTTTTCTATGAATTAAAGTCAACTATGAATCAAAAAGTTTGGCGGTGGGGACGGATGTGTCAGGGCCGGTACCTGATGGTTACATCACAGCTGCTTCTGTTTTGCACTTCTGCCTTGAGATGGTTTTTGAGAATTTGCGCCTATATTTCAGTCTGTTTTATGTTCTTCCATCTACGTTACAACTTTTCTCATCCTTGGGTGAGTATTATCTGATGAGCGTGTGTTTCTTTGTGTGTGTGTGCAAAAATGCATGATGCGTGTAGGTGCCGGGGAGCGGACAGGCGAATGTGGAGAAAGCCTTGAAGCAGTTTGCTCAGCTGGTGAACAACAAGGTTTTCCTGCTGACATTCATCCGCACGCTGGAGCTTCAGCGCTCCTTCTCCATGCGTGACCGCGGCTACGTTGCCTCGCTCATCATGACCGCTCTGCAGGGCCGGCTGGAGTACGCCACAGACATCCTCAAACACCTGCTCTCAGATCTTATAGAACGCAACCTGGAGAGCAAGAACCACCCCAAACTACTCCTCCGCAGGTAAGCCGGCAGCATTACACTGTCACCAAAAGCTGTTTATACAATACATTTAGAAAAAATCACTGTTGTATTCATCAGCAAAGGAGTTCATTTATGTTCCATACTTTACACAGTGTTTTGTGTTATTAGTCATTTTGATCAGCTGAATATGTCACTTTGAAATTTAAGAGTTGGAGTTAAGGCATTGGCAAAAAAACTGACCATATGTAGATAATCATGTTTAATTTATATTAATATCTGTACACATTCACTGCAGGAAGTTGCTAGTTACTAGAGAAGCTGGAGGGTTTGGCAATAGTCTCATCTTATTTGCTACTAATAGGCAAATCAAGTCACCTTAAATGTTTCTTAAATGACACTCACCTAAAGGAGACACATTGTAGAAAGACGTTTGACAAGTCATGTATATCGTACAAATACAATACAAATTGTGAATTGCAGGAACCAAAATTGTTCCCCACAATTTCTTAATCACTCTCTCTGCCCATGTCTTCGGCTGTGGTGAGAGTATTTAAACTGGCCTCATCCGAGACACAAACCTGACCAGTTGTGATCAGTGCTGCTTATCTTTTGGCATAGATAATTCCTTTGTGCATTGTTCTTTCCAGCCCAGTTACCCACTTCTGATGGATGAGTAACTAGGCCAGCGAAGGAGAGCCCACCTCTGTTCAGCTTTGTTTTGTGCAGCGGCGTGAAACAGCCGTTACGAGTCTGAGGGTGCCTGAGCAGACAGGTGAAAAACAGGAGCGGTAAAAGTGATAGAGAGTGGGAGGGACTGGCAGAGGAAGAGTACCTAATGGGGAAGAGTGAGTGCAGCGGCGGCAGAGTTGTTGTCAGGCTGACTTATCTTCTGGGTGTCACTCATGAAACATTCAGCTGTAGCTCACGTTTCTTCCCCCCGTCACCTCGCCTCTCCTCCCTTCTCTCGCCTCTCTCCCTCTTTCTTTCACCTCTGGTTATCTGCCAATTGTTTTCCCAGTGCTGAGACTAGCCTATTGAATGTTTCATGAGGTTTTTTATTTTTTTGGGGGAAAAAGAGGGCTCTCTCAATCTGAAGCACACTCATTAAGTATAAGGATGAGTTCACATGGGAGCTGGTACAACAAGAACTTCTTTTTGCCCAAATATGCTGCTCTTGCGGAAACACTTATTTAATGGGATGCAGTCAACAGAAGTCAGAGTCAATACAGGTTAGGGTTGAAACGCAGGTAAGGACCTAAAAGGAGTCTCAGAGGGAGGCGTTACTGAGGGAAAGTAACTGGTGGTTATAAATCTGCAGGCGAGGCATCAGATTCACATTAGAAAGGGCTTGAATGCCATTTTAAGGGTACGGACACGTGGTTTAAAGGATTTACTACAGTAAATCATAAAATTTTTCCTGTACTCACGTCAAAGTACAGACACAGTGAGGAAGAAACAGAGTGAAGGGACTTGAAGTGGACATCTAAGTTGTGTCTGCACAATTATGTCATGACCCAAATATGTTCTGCACCAGCAGCACTTAACTTAAGAGTGTATCGGAGTATGTGTCCTTTGAGACCGAGCGGCTGAGTAAGGATGTTATTTCTCTGTAAACTCTCCGTGTCATGTTTTTTGGTTCCTACAATGTCGGGGGCTCTCCTACGTCTTAAATTATAAAAGAATAATCAGAGCACTCTGGCTCTCTGTTGGACGTCTGTTGCTAACAAATGAGGGTGCTTTATTCTCGTCTTGCAGAACCGAGTCTGTGGCGGAGAAGATGCTGACAAATTGGTTTGCCTTCTTGCTGCACAAATTTCTCAAGGTAAAAATGAAACCTCCCTCACACTTCATCTCTACAGGTGTCAATCTGATATGCTATGACAGTGCTTCTTAATATTATTAGCATTGATTTTGAAATTGACTGCTGTGTATGTTTTTGTTGGAGCTGTCATTTTAACGGTCTGATATTGATGAGTTTTATGGACATAGTGGAGGGAGAATGTTTATCTGTGGGGTCAAACATATCTCCAACTTTGCAATTCAAAAGAAGAGAAAGCTACCGAGTCTAATTGTCTGTGCTGATGAATACAGATCCCTTTCCTTCCCCTCACTTCATCTCCTATGTCTTATTTTCTTTTCTCCCACCTTTCACTCTAATCCCTGGGTTCCCTTCCAAAACAAAGGAGTGTGCTGGCGAGCCCCTCTTCATGCTGTTCTGTGCCATCAAACAGCAAATGGAGAAGGGACCCATAGACTCTATCACTGGAGAGGCGCGCTATTCCCTCAGTGAGGACAAACTCATTCGACAGCAGATTGAATACAAGACGCTGGTGAGTCATAAAGACATTAATTAAAAAAGACAAAGATTTTGTCTGTGTTCGTTTTGTACATCTCTTGGCAAAGAGCCTTGACAGATCCACAGAAATGTTGCCTGTGCCAAAGGCTGTGATTTTCATTTTATGAATGCTTTGAATAGTTTCAATAACATGACGGCAGTGGATAAATAATCTTTCTTAGCCAGATGTCCGTCTCGTCAAGCTTAAGGAGATCTAGGCAAAGTTCCTTCAAAAAAAAAAAACTTTACACAACCATTTGGTTATCTCTGAGTTTGTCTTCCTTTACAGTTGGTTTAAAGAGGGACTAGACTGCTACATTTATTTTCCTAGCTTAACTGTGAGAGCATAAAATGCAAGGATGTTCATGCTATCGCCTTGAAGTCCCATCCCCATTCGTACAAAATATCCCCACCTCTCTAGTGCAGAGACAGGGATCTGATCCTTCACTGGCTTCCCATTACACAACATCACAATCATTTCTTGTCCAAAACGACACACACACACACACATTGCTGTGCAATATGGGGTTCAGTTGCTGTTACTGTAATTTTAGTTCTAACAGCTCTTTCTTGGCCCTTTTCTAACAAACCTGTGTGCTTAAAGGGATCCGGGCCTGATGAACTTCGACAAGACAAGTCTGGCTAGCCAAAAATAATGAATTTACATGCGTTTTAACTGATAAATATAAATCAAGATCACTGAGTCAAAAATATTCTGACTGGTGTGTGCTAATCAATTAAGAGGCATGTGGTAGGGCCGCCACCTGTATAACACAATATGCCTCTTTCTTTTACCTTTCCATTTAAATTAAGATGGCTGGGTTCCTCCACCGGCCTGTCAGAATAAGTTCTCCCTCAGGCTTTAGCTCCAACGCAGAGCCAGCCAGCGACAGGATGACAGCTCTGTGATATCCATGTCGGAGAGTCTGAGAGACTGTGTCTCATTACTTGTTTAATGCCCCTGCAAGAGCTGCACAGCCACATCCTGGAGGTGTGAAATTACATTTCTGGCCAAGATCCTCTCCGCCAGGACAGTTTGGTGAGGAGTAGTTAATGAAAGGACTTTCCTAGCAAGTAACACCTCTCTCTCTCTCTCCCTCCCTCTCTTTCACATCTTTTTCTTACTCATTCCTACCACTTCCTCTCCCTCTCTCTCTCCATCCTGGATCCCCAGACGCTGAGCTGCGTGAACCCAGACAATGAGAACAGCCCCGAAATCCCTGTCAAGGTGCTCAACTGTGACACCATTACCCAAGTAAAGGAGAAGATCCTGGATGCGGTGTACAAGAACATGCCCTACTCGCAGCGACCGCGGGCTGCAGACATGGATCTCGGTGAGGCTGTGATGGCAGCGATCACACTGTGAAAAACTGATTTCATCATACTAATCGTCTTATATATTATGAGATCAAACATAGACTGAAAATTTGCCTTGGCACGGGACATTGTGGAATAATGACAGGAGGGAAGAACACAGTTGAGAGTGGGCATGTCAGGGGAGTTGTCACAGATGTTTCACTGACGACGTACAACATCAACAAAGGGCTCAACATCAGTTTCTGGAAGGAACCTGTTTACAGCTCCAACCAGAGCAACACTCAGCGACACTGATGTTAAACCTTACTGACAGCTCACCTACACTTAGGATTACGCCCACAACATGTCATCCAGTACTGACTGACTCGGCACAAATACAGCTGATACGCACCTTCAAGGGAAGTAAATAAGATACCTTGTAGGTAGCGACTGATCTTGCTTTAGGTTTGTAGTTTTACACCATAAGGGGCTTTCACTGGTTAAGAATTTAGAGAGGATCCGTTTCTCCTTGTGGCTTTGGGTAGCTTAAATCCCTGTGATGACACCGTGTCATTTGTGTGTTGTTTGCAAACTAACACAGTACTCAGGGATAGCATGACCTCGCCGGCAGCACAAAGGGACAAATGATGGACATTAGACTTTATGTAACTGTCAGGCACTTGGGACACAAACATTCCCCAAAACGCCACATGTCACACCTTCACTATTGATTGTATTTGCCTTCAGAGTGGCGACAGGGCAGAACAGCTCGCGTGGTCCTGCAGGATGAGGACATCACCACCAAGATAGAGAGCGACTGGAAGAGACTCAACACACTCATGCACTACCAGGTCAGTTAATCATATTAACACAATGATTATTTCTATTATTGATAAAACATGCTGATTATCTTCTTGATTTAGAAAATGACATACTCAGATTGCTCATTTTGTCCAATCAACTGTTCAAAATATAAAACAGAGTAAAGCAGAACAAACTAATATTTAAGAGAAGCATGTTTGTTTGACAAGTGATTTAAATGATTAATAACTTATCAAAACAGCCGCAAATTAATCCTCTGTCAATCGACTAAGCATCTCATCTACTTTCTAATTAATACTAAGCTTACAAAGCCATTTCAATCTCACTCCTGCAAACTGAGAATCTTTTTCAACCATTTTTTAAAAAACGCAATTATTCAGTTGCTCAAGGGCATCACAGCAGATATTGTTGATGAAGGACAGAGTATTACTCATTCATATTCATATCACTCATCTCACCCCTGCCAACATTTTTTCAACCTCCCGGTCACAAGCCCGCTTAGTCAACCGAACATGCACTTGTGTGCCGGTGTATTTTACGACATCTTTTCCTCAGCTCATAAATACTACTACACAGGTCACCAACCTCGCATGAGTCACCCTGTTCCTTTGTCAGTCAAATGTTTGTCTTGACTATCAGCTTTGGGCCAACTGTACCACTCACATACAGCAAATATATCAGTGCAGCATCCTTTTTTTTTGCAGCAAACAAAAGTGGGAAATAAAGACATGAAATATGCATTCTCCGCACTAAAAGCGAGTTTTGACAAAAGAGACATGTACTCCCTGTTTTCTGTCAAGGAGATAATCAATTTCTCTCTTTCATTCTTAATCTCTCTGCCAGGTGTGGAAATGTTTGTTCTGATGCCAAACTGGATTTGTATTAGCTACATTTGTAGCTTCATGCAGAACAGTAGCGTGCATTTTGTTCATGCTGCAAATGACCTCGCTGCATATGCCAAGCACAGCCGCAGTATACAGTATTTACCTGGAACTACTGCACAGACAAAATGTAGGACTAACACTTGCAATCAACATCTGATAACCATTCTAACTCCAAAAACGGTAACAGTGAACTTTAGTCAAACAAACGCACATATTTCACTATGAATTTGATCTACTTGTGGGTGTGATTTAGTCTGACACGGTGTGTTCAGCCAAGCTTTCTTATATTTTGTCAAATTGGCACAATCAAATGTATGCCAAATTAGCTATTAGCAGTTCATGTTTGCCATGTACCTATGAATGTACAGACAATTGTCAGTGGATTCAGTTGGTAGTGAAGAAAACAAAAAAAACGTGATGATTCTTCATCTTTATTCTGTGATTTCTAAGCAGATTTTTATTCATGATGGACATTGGAGATAATCCGTAATAGCCTCGGGCAGTTTAAGTTACATTCAATATAAAAATATGTGTATCCTGTCTGAGTTATGACTACAAGAAGGAGTACAATCAAGCAAGCCAAGTCAATCACTTCCAGTTGTTTTTAGAACACAGTCATACACCTGTCCATTTCACCTCATGCAGTATCTTTGCCTCAAGCCTCTCTCTTCTCACAGGTTGAAAACCTTTGAATTTGACATCTCAATCAAAAATGTTTCATCTGAGCTGAGAAGCACCATTACTTAATTTAGTTGTACTGAAATTGCCTCCAATAGGGGCTGCCACACACCAGATATATAGAAATAAATGTGTATGCGCACGGTAAGCGCAGATTTAATTCCTTCACCCAAGTAAATTAAATTGCTATACACAGGATATCTTTTCTCACCAATGATATTTTCTATTCCAGTTTTAGTTCAAGTTTGAAGGTTGATGTTCAGTTCAGTAAAGTGTATCTGGACGTTAAGTGTGAGGATGTACAGAAGATATTTTCAACATGGATAGATTTGGTCCTACTTAGTTGACGCTGTTGTGATCAAAGCTTTGCTGTCTGTATTTCTGTGTAGATGATGATGCTAGAAGACGTCTACAACTGTTAATCTTTTTTATTTAAACTAAAGGCCGGTCCTGTACTTTATTCAAAGTGTTGTGACTTCACTGCCCATGGACATTTAACACCTCAATCATAATTCCACAAGGACTGGGGGGTAGTCCTTGGTTTTTATCCATATTTGTTTTTTAATTCCAGCCATGATTACTTTTGACCAACAGCTGCTGCCACACGTTCATAAAACCTTACAGACAGGCTTTACCTTTGTCTTCCAGGTGTCTGAGCGCTGTGTGGTGGCCTTGGTGCCCAAACAGATGTCCTCTTTCAACATTCCTTCCTCAGCCAGCTTCCCACGCAGTATCAGCAGATACGGTCAGTACTGATCAAGAAATACTGATACTTAATATTCATCCAACTTACAGCAGTAGTGTTGCACCATCTGTTTGTGGTGTTACTATCTATCAACAGTAAAAAATCAAGACATGTTCTGTCATGACTTTAATATCTGTGTTTAGACAAATATGTCTTTTTTATTAATCATACACTATGTGGTGTATGTGTATGTCCAATAAAGGAGACGTGAACTCCAGTCTTATCTCTTTAGATTAATAAATTCTATCCTTGGCTGATTTTTCTTTTAAAAACAAGACACGCGTGATATCAAACAGGAGGACAAGAAGAACAGAAAGAGTGACAGAAAGTGGGGACCAGAGCCTGGCTAGAAACCATGCCTTTAGTGAACGTCTGTATCATTACTATGACAACCAATGAAATAATGGCAGCACATGATTATACAGTCTAAACACACACGTCCAACCTGCTCACTTGCAGATTACAAAGAGGACAGATCTTAAGGCCTTAATTCAGATCTGAGAAACAGATGCGACTTTGCTTCTGTCTGAGCCAGTCCTTGTCTAACAGACTGATTGTCAGATGAGATATTTTCTATTTACAAACTGCATCCTGAGCATTTCAGAATATATATTTATCTTTATATCTGACCGTTGACTAACCATCTAGGTGTGGACGTACCCTTCCGCTCCACGCCCACCAGCCCGGACAGCCCCCACTCCCGTGTGCCCATGCTGACCCCTGATATGGAGAGCGGCGTCAAAGTTTGGCACTTAGTCAAGAACCACGACCACGGAGATCAGAAAGAGGGCGAGCGCGGCAGCAAGATGGTGTCTGAGATCTACCTGACGAGGCTCCTGGCAACAAAGGTGCAATATATTACATCTACTGTAGTGACACTATGTTGGACTTGCATTCATTTATTTATTTGAGCAGAGTTCTTAAAGTTAGATTTAGTTAGTTTTCTTAACTCTATGCATTCTTTTCTACAGGGCACACTGCAGAAGTTTGTGGACGACCTGTTTGAGACCCTGTTCAGCACTGTGTGCCGGGGCACCGCCCTGCCTCTAGCCATCAAATACATGTTTGACTTCCTGGACGAGCAGGCCGACAGGCACGGCATCCATGACATGGACGTTCGCCACACCTGGAAGAGCAACTGGTGAGAAAGAGAGGGAGCCTTGTCCTTCCTGTGACTGGAAAGCCATATCACTTTCTTTAACAATCCTGGTAGACATTTATCTCTACAAACAATCAATTCTTAGTGCCCAGTGAACATGGCAGAATTATTAAACTCGTATCTCATCTCACTCTCATGTGTTTTGTACAGTATTAGCTGTTGCTGCTCTTTGAAGTTCTTCACTATCATAGTTGTCTTGCACAATCTGTAACTCTGGTGTTCAAAGTTAGAATCATGCTCTCATTACTAAAGGCAGTTTGAAAAGTTAATATTGGATTGATCAGAACAAAAACAAAAAAAGAACATCTTGCGCTCATTGAGTAAATCATTTCATTTTGAACAGAAGTTGTAATTGTGTGAAATCTTTCTGTGTCTCTTTCTCTGCACTCTTGACATGTGCAGCCTGCCTCTGCGCTTCTGGGTGAATGTGATCAAGAATCCCCAGTTTGTGTTTGACATCCATAAAAGCAGCATCACGGACGCCTGTCTGTCTGTGGTGGCGCAAACCTTCATGGACTCCTGCTCAACTTCTGAACACCGTCTGGGCAAAGATTCACCCTCCACCAAACTACTGTATGCCAAGGACATACCGCATTACAAAAGCTGGGTGGAAAGGTGTGTATGCGTGCCTGTGTGTGTGTGTGTGTGTAGACCCTTCACAAAGATAGAAAGACATTTGAAATCCCCCATCACTTCTTCACAGGGGTCTGTATTTTAGGTGAAAGCTAGAATTTAAACCTATTTTGTTGTAAATAGGTTTACATGGGATACGGCGAGGCTTGTAATTGGGTTTAGAGCCGTTTAGAATTGTGACAGTAATCACTGTTACTATGACTGTGTAACAGATGATGCACAGTTTGTAGTGTGATCGTTTTGTAGCCTTGATAGCTTCATCATATTTGTGGTTGTAACTATCGGTGGTGTTACTTTACAGTACTTTTGGACCAGCAGTGGCAGGTTGTGTCTGAGATTTAGTCAGAGCTGGCAGATTAATTTATTTAATCTCGCTTACCCTCACCAGAGAGGTTTTCTTTATTTTGACTTATTTTGTTCTCGTTCATCTTAAGTTTAGTCTTTTACAGGTGTTATTTTTGCGTATCTCTCACACATTTCTCATGCGGTGCAGTCAAGTCTTGTTCTTTGTTGATGCAACTTTAGGAGTGAATTAGGAGCGCTTGGCTTGGTGCAACAGATCTCCCTGCTGCTGCAATTATGCCAGAAACCTCATGTATAAATAGGATTGCATAGAGTTATGAATGCAAATTGTGACACAATTAAGCATGCAGGCCTAATAGGGTTAGAAGTGACAGAATTAATATGTATGCAAGTCAAAGTTTTCATAAGTATATTTAGATGAGGCTGTGCGTTTGCTTGTAAAAAGAGTGTTCTGGTGTGGTTTGAAGTCACTGTGACTAAATGACTGAACCTGTGATTGACACATTTCCTTATTTTCCTGCCAAAACACCTACGATTTACTGACGCCTTTAACATTGGATGTTATTTGACTTTTCACGACAACAGACTGAATCCATGTGCGGAGAAAAGCTCTGGTATGCACGACTGTGCCCGTGACTCTGTGTGTCTCCTCTCAGGTACTACGCTGACATCAACCGCCTGCCTGCCATCAGTGATCAGGATATGAATGCCTATCTGGCTGAACAGGCCCGCCTTCACTCCAGCGAGTTCAACATGCTCAGTGCCCTCCATGAGATCTACGCTTACGTCAGCAAGTACAGCCAGGAGGTGAGGCGCAGTCAACACACTGCAACAGTGTGCTGTGGAGGTCCTGCTGGTGCTGTTAGACGACTGAAGTTAGCATTTTTATATATTATAAAGCAGCTTTAAATCAATATTTTTATATTAACATAGGATAAAATTAGTCTCTGTACTGTAAAAGGTGTAGCTCATAGTAACCACCACCACCAGCAGTGATGTTTTGCAGTGTCTTGAAATACATCTGCACATCACTGCAGCAAGGTGAGAAGATAAACCGCCGGAGGTCGGCACAAAAAAGGATTTCAGGGAGTGTTAACTTACCATTTAAAGCTGAAATGAATCATTATTTTCATTGTTGATTAATATGTTAAATAATGATGGTA
>JAVQJD010065656.1:0-10780 GCA_036023655.1 Nannoperca australis | reverse complement strand
TATATCTGGCGTGTGGGTCCCCAACAAATAAAAACAAAAATTAATTTATAGACAGACTGGGCCCTATATATATATATATATATATATATATATATATATATATATATATATATGCCAGTGTGTGTGTATAAACTTTAGTTAACTTAAAGTTTGGATTTCAAGCAACAAATGGCTCAAGCGAGGCAACATTTGGTAGTCTGCGACATGAACATCAGCAGCATCCGTACACTTGCTCAAGAGAGAGGCAGAATCTAGCCTGTACCCTATGATCGCTATATAAGCCTACCTATTTAAAACTACATGCATAAAGTCGTGGAAATGGGGTCAAGTATTATGGAAAGGTTTAGAAAATGAATTGGTAAAAATGTGTGGGAACCCTGATATTTAAACTGTACATACAAATAATGAAGGTCAGTTTTTCTTTCAGTAGGCATTTGAAACTGTACTGTAATGAACTTCAGTTATTGCACTGCCATCTATAAATCTGTTTTGTATTTTTTATTTTCATCCCTGTTATTAATCAAGCACCATAACAATACATGCTATATTTATGAACATCATGCACAGCTATTTAGTCTCAAGCAGTGCTGCAGGTCAGATGTGGATTTCATGTTAAGTTACACTTTGTTGTCAAGCTGTCTGATTCAAAGGACATTGTGTTACCAGTGACGCAGATTCTCTGTTTTTCTCTATTGATTATTGCCTTTTAGTTTTCACTCCATGTCAGTTGAGCTTGTCTTATTGTATTGTCTTTCTACTGCAATATTATGAGGGAACATAAAGGCATTGTTAAAGAAAAAAGGTGTGTTTTTGTTTTTGTTTGTTTTTGCCTTTAAGGAGTACTCTACCGATTTAGCAATGTACTCATATGATGGACATTTAGAAAAACAAAAGATCAAAATCGATGCAGCAGAACCAGATATATCCCTTTTTTATTCCATGCAGTCTTCTTTCTTGTCAGAATGTGGTGCCTACATTACCCAAAATGCAACCACAGCCATCACAGCGCCCTCTAAAGGCTGAAAAGGCTTAGTGCAACTTTTTTCACATAGACCCCCAAGACCTGAAAACAGGCTTCAATTTTATCGATCAGTGGAGTTTCCCTTCTAAGATAATTCTTACAATCTTCGATTTGTCAGAAGGGAAAAAGTGTATGTATTTTTTTATGTACTTCTTTTGTAAAAAAACAGCACACCTGCTAGTTAATGAGAAATAATGTGAACATAAAACACTGAAGGCAGCATGAAAAATGTAAAAAATCCACCTCATCAATACATGAATGATACATAATATACATACATAGATCATAAGACAAGTGTGTGTACAATGTCAGATAAATAGAGTACAACTCCCCCAGCTGATTGTGGATTCATTTCTCATGATTTTAATGGCTGTTATTTTTATGATCACATTTAAGGTTCCCTTTGTGAAATAAAAGTTATCTTACTTACCTTCCTGACAGACAAGGGGAAGTGTTGTTTCACAGAGTGCACTGAGCCATTTCCCATCACCCCTCATGCCTCCACAGTGGTGAGAGGAATCAGAAAAAATGGCCCAGTTATTGTATAAAGCTAATCCATGTCTGGTCTGAATTTTTCCCACTGACCAAACCAGGATGCTGAGTTATACAAATCAGATGAACACTTTCTTACACAGCTGTACCGAGAAAGAAAAAGCTCAGGTCATGCAGTGCTTGTTTGCCTATAATGTTGAAATGTTGTCATTCTAATTCAGTTGAACACCAGTGGGTACGTCTCTCAGTGCAGAAAAAATAATTTTCCAGTGTGAAAATGTGCAGCTTTTCACTGGTTTATATCATTTGAAACTTAATATTTTTTTGGTTTTGGATCCTTTTTAAGTCAACATGGGCTCTGGGAACATTTTATTTCCTGAAATTTTATTGACTAAAAGGGTAATTGATTATTGCAGTTGTTATTGTTGTACATATACACCCAGATCATCTTGCCCAGCTCTATTTTGTAAGTAATTAAATATGAACCATATTCTATATTAATATCCGAAATACTCGTCTTACCTTGTGCACAGATGTTTCCTAAAGTTCACTTCGGCCGGTTGTTACTCTTTCTTTCTCCCACTCTTCATACATGTTGTGTTTGTGACATTTCGTTTCCAAACAGCCTTCACATTTGCATTTCAGAAAGATATATGTAAGAAGCAATTGGAGTTATGTAGTTAAAGCAAATATAGATATCAAAAATCAATAATATTCCCCAGAAACAACACTTTAATGTTTAAATGGTTTTGCATATCGTTTGCATACCAAATATAAAGATCAGTCAGTAAAGGTCAGAAAATCCCACACAGTAGGCCATTATTGTCTGGAAGGACTTCCAGAGTGCTAAAGTTAGTTTCCTCCCTTGAATTGCCATTCGCAGTTCAAGGGTCAGACCAAGGATACCAATGAAACGTTCTAGTTTTTCTCGTGATTCTTCTTCTCCCGTCTCTATTTATCTTCTGCCACCTGTCTTCTTGTCTCTTGTTTCAGCTGTGAGGTCAGCAGCAAACCCTTTGCTCATTATGCTGCCTGTCAGACTTCAGCTCATGCTACCAAAAGCCGACAATAATCCACACACACACACACACACACACACATTTCAATTCAAGTCACCTCTCTGTCACCCCAGAGGACCCCTTATATAAAGCTCTGTCTCCCCTCTAGTTATTGCTCCCCTTGTTTTCATCATCAGTGAACATCTTTCTCGTTTGCTGTGCAGGTATGTGCTTTAACTTTTCCTCTACGCCGTTCATTTCCTAAACCCAGGTGTTTATTCTCGTACAGCACTGTGTCATTCGCAGTCAGTCAAAAAGTCACCCAAGCTGTTTGGGCTTTTAGCTTTTTAAATTATTTTTATCTGGCACACAAACTTTACGTGGCACGATCCTTACATAGTAATATAATGTAAGTGGTTCTACAGTTTCCAGGTGAGTTTGCATACCATTGTCTTTGTTTACATAGCACTGTTTATGGGCTGTGAACATTTCAAAATGACATTATTGTTGGATACATTTCAAGATTGTGAAGCAGTTTGCTGAAATTCTTTTAAAGTTCAAAGCAGCTATAATCAACATGTTTAGCATGATAACAATGGATCAAATGAAATATGTGTAATGTTAAAAGAGCCGCTCATAGTGATGAACCCACGGAGAAATATCACAAAATGTACAGTTCCCCTCAGCATTACAGTGTATTTCGGCTCGTTGTTGAGATTTTTTGGCTTGCAACTTGCAGTGTTTTGGCAGCTGCTCTCTCAAACCCCAGCAAATAACTAACCGATTAAATGAAGGATGCTTAACTTCATCTTGATAATAGATGAATGAATGACTGAATTTTTTTTTGTTTAAACACTGTCACCCTCACTGGGCAGAAATAAATGATTCAGATTCTTTTTTATTGATTAACATTGAGTGAAATATATCAATCCAAGATGCCATGTACAGCATCTTGGCTGCACCAGACAGAATTATCTAGATGGCGTTTGTGCAATTTAATAGACAACGGCCTGTAGTCCACTTAATTACAATACAATTCAGTGGTCTCTTCTTGATCAAAACACCATAATATGTGCTTGAACACGCGTTCCACCAGTGGGTCTGTGGTTGTTGATTAAGGTGCGTTATATCTCTAGAATAAAAACCGCTCCCTCATGACAAGTTATTCTTGGTGCCCTTGGCCTCTCCGTCCGCCTCTGACTGCGTGTCTGTCAGTTTGGCCAGAAACATTCACAACAGTGAAACGATGTGATGAATTCCTCTCCCAATCCCTCATCTGCCTTTTGTCTGTGTGCCTGTGTTTATTCAGATTCACATGCTCGTGCTCTGAGATCTTGGCTAAAACCTAACCATGAAGGGATCTGAGAGACGTGTGGGGGGGGGGGCTCAGTGCCTGATCTACCACGTTAATACACTCAAAGACAGGCCGGCTGGAAGGGGCTTCTAGTTGTTTGCATTGAAAATAACGTTTTGAAAGTTGCTCTATTGCTGGTGTGTCTGTCCCGAAACCAAATGTTTGTGTTTGTTCGGTTTAATTAAAGCTCATCGGACGGTTTTGACAATGGCTCTGCTACAGTAATGGTTAGGAATGCTAAAATAGTTATGGGGCTCCACACACATTTAGATATTCCTCCAGTGAGACTCTAGATCACATGATAATACAGGACTTGGCTGGTGTTAATAGCAGCCGGCCGACCAGCTTAATCTCTCCATCCCACACTCTCTCTTGGAAATCAAATTAAACAAGAAGGATTGGCCAGCTGATACCTCACTCTTATACTGGGTAATAGGACAATGCTCTGGCCTGTAGTCCCTCTGACCTCTTCTATTCCTAGATCATTAGCTACAAATGGCTTAATCTTAGTCTTTGCATAAAAGCACTGACCCGTGTTTAACAACGCAATGCATCATCAGTGGCGAGAGCTTTTAAAGCTCAGCTATCTGGAGTGAGAGGAGTTTTCCTCGTTTTATTTGTGTGCTAGTCAAATATTTTATTTAGATACTGCAGATTTTATTAGTGTATATTTATGTTAAGGCTATGTAAGTTTTGCTGAACAGAGACCACAAGTGTTGATAACAGCACATTGCCATAAAGTTCAGCAAACTCATCCAGTTACACAACAAAATCTACAGTTTCTACAGTATAGATAGCCACCATAAGCTACTGGTCATACCAGATAATATATGAGGCCTACGTATATGAATATGACACCTTTCATATATTAAGCTAATGCTGTCGCACATTTATAGCAGTATTGATTTTTATATTTGTGATTTTCTCTCCAGTGTCGCCATGTCTGATTTTGAAGATCATGGGTGAGTCGATCCAGTCCTACCAGTTAACTTATCTTTTTTCTTTTTTACATTCATAATAAATGAGCTTCTGTTTTATGGCATGTCTGATGTATATTTTCTCAATTTTCTTTTATATTTAGAGGCCACCACGAAGGTAAGGAATGTACATTCGTTAATTTAATAAAGCAGTTTCTTCTTTTCTCTTCAGTGAATTGCTTTGTCACTCTTTCTTTCTCCAGAAGAAGACGAGGAGCAGGGAGAGGGAGGTGAGACTGATAATGAGATGGTTTGATTTGATCAACCTTTTCCTTATAATAATACATCCAGATACAAATGAGCGTCCACACAGAATAACCTTCTAAATGTAATTATTGATTTACATATTTTAAACCTTCCAGTGTTTACTTGTAGCTTTAAGCTATGTTTTTCAAGGATCCAAGTCCATTAACAGTAGCATGGTAAAACACAATTACTTTAAACTTAAACTTAAACCCTTAAATTGATCCCAGACACAGTAACAGTTTAAAAATATTTTTTTAGGGTTATGAACACTGGCTGTGAACTGTTTTTTTTCTGATGTATACACAATTCAAATTCCCTTTATGCCTCTTTGACTATTAGAGTTAAACTTGGATTCATTTGACATGTTGCATTTTCTAAAAACATTTTAATAAAAAAATGAACTAATTCACTTTTTCACTGCTGCTCTGGCTGCTGTTGAAGAAGAACGCCCCAAATACAAGTAAGACTACATGGGAATCCTCCACATTAAAACCACTAAATGCACAACAAAAATAAACAAAAACGTATGTGTTGACATGCCTTCATGTTATTTTACAGACCGCTGGTCACACAGCTCGCTGCCCCTAAAATCCCTGAGGGGGAGAGGGTTGACTTTGATGTATGTTCCTTCAATATTGTTGTTAACGGAATAATGACACGATTGCAGCAGCAACAGCAGCATTAAATAATCGTGATCCGTGCATGCGCTGGTCCCTGTTAGGATATCCATAGGAAAAGGATGGAGAAAGATCTTCTGGAGCTGCAGACTCTGATTGATGTCCACTTTGAGCAGAGGAAGAAAGAGGAAGAGGAGCTGATTGGACTCAAAGACAGAATTGTAAATGTTTTTTTGTGTGCGGTTTTCCCAGTTATTTGTCTAACAAAGAGATTTTTCAGGATACGCTTGACTAGTCAGAGTAAAAGTGATTAATGAGGCATGTGTAAAAGTAGAGCAGACATGGTCTTTGTGTTACAGGAGAGCCGCCGGGCAGAAAGAGCTGAGCAGCAGCGTGTGAGGGCTGAAAAAGAGCGGGACAGACAGACACGGATTGCGGTAATTAATATTTAACTACATACTGTTCTTTGATCAAGGCATGTCACTAATCCGCTCAGGTGATGATAATTTGACCCTACGCACTATAGAAGAGCAATTTGAGTAAAGGAAACAGTAATCAGCTGAAGGTGACTTCCTCAGGAGGAGAGGCAGAGGAAAGAGGACGAAGAGGCCAAGAAGAGGGCAGAGGATGAGGCCAAGAAGAAGAAAGTGCTCTCCAACATGGGGGCTCACTTTGGAGGGTTCCTGGCCAAGGTCAGAACAAGACATTTGTAGGCAGGTTTGTCACTGTATACCGCAAATATGTAGAGTGCACGTCATTTCGCTCTACATGCTAGTCAGAGATGATGTGTGTCCGATGTGCGAGCAGTTTGTTTCGTGCAGGTGGAGCAGAGGCGAGGCAAAAGGCAAACTGGTAGGGAAATCAAGAAGAAGACTCTGGCAGAGAGACGCAAGCCACTGGCTCTTGAGAATCTGAGAGAGGACGGCCTGAGGTCAGTTTTAGGACCATTAAACCCTGATGCATATGAGTTTGTTTTTGGTATTGTTCTTGCTGGAAGATTTGGGTTCATTTTAAACAAATGCTCATTACACTTTACACATTACACCAGCTCTATGTTTAAGGAATGCCAACTGGGTATGCCTTGCATGTGTCTTTTAAAGTACGTTTTTATTAAGATTTTCGAAGGTGTATACATGTGTCATCTCAAGTTGCTAAAGCGGTTGTGTTTTAGAGAGAGAGCCAAGGAGATGTGGGAATGGATCTACCAGCTGGAGTCTGAGAAATTTGACCTGACTGAGAAGATGAGGAGGCAGAAGTACGAGGTGAGCCATTTAGACGAGAATATACAAAGAAATGGGAATTTTAGAAACGGCTAATTTGTGACGTCAGATTCTGTTTGTGTTTTTTCAGATTAATGTCCTCCTGAACAGAATCCAACATGCTCAGAAATTGTGAGTCAGTCTGCTCGTCTCTGTCCACCATGACACAACTCCCACGCCCAAGAAAAAACAAGTAGAACAATGTAGAGAGCTTGTTTGCAGCGACCAGACAAATGTACCTACCACAGTCGCATTTACACAAGAAACCTCCACTTTATGTACATCATGCAAACATCTACGATATGAACACAGCGTCATAGAGCAGAAAGTTGAACTATTTCTCGTTCTATTTCCACTGCTGGTCATTTCTGTGTGGACCGCGGCTGTTCATAATCTACTTTACATTTTCTTGTCTCAATGCAGCAAAAAGGTCCATGGTAAGGGGAAGGTCGGAGGACGCTGGAAGTGAATTTACGCAAGAGGCGCAAAGAAACAAGAGGACGGTTCAATAGATTTTTGTTTGGCTTTCATTGAAATACATCCAGTTGCAATTGCATGTGTAATTATTAAAATGCACTTATATACGTAAAATGCGGTTCTTTTGATTCTAAGACTTCAAAAAAGATTCACAGCTACTACAAACAGAAGCAAACTGCTATCTGAGGCCCCGTACAGTTGCTACTCCTTATGAAGGAAAAATAAATTGTCTGCATAAGATCTTAATGTAACGTAAAATGTCTGTGCTATGAAGCAATATCACCTTGACTATCAACCTGTTGTATTGTGAAGGTAAAGCTGCTGACAATGGGAGCAGAGTAGACGGCTCCCGACTTCACTTCTTCTGTGGTATAAAAACAGCGTGGGTGTCGTCACTCTTCCCCCCGTGCCACGGCTCAAATCCAGCCTCCAGAGCGATGCTCCCCACTTTGTTTGCAAAGCCCGCTTCTTGCTCTTTGTTCAGATCCAAAATGTACCTGAGATATGCAAAAACACAGAGATGCCACTTAAATACAAAGACCGCAATTAAAGTTATTATGAACTGTTTCTCAGTAAACTTAGATATGTGGCAAACACGAAAAAATCTCATCCACAAAAGCAAATACTCTGCACTTGTGAATTATATAGCACAGTCACTGTACTCTTGGTGACTGTACTGTCACCATGGTAACAGGCCCTGTTACTATAAAAACCCTCACTTGGCCAACTCCACGACAAGCACAGCGTCTGGTGCTGCAATCTGTCTCATCGTCGGGCCCAACTGGTGCACGCAGCTTTACAGCATTTACATAAAGGGGAAACAAAAACACAGAAATGAAACTTGATCAGCCGTCATGTCAGTAGTCTGCAGTGTATTTTAGGATAAGTTACTACATTTGTATTTAAGAAAACGTGAAGATTTGCATTAATTAGATAAAGAAAAGCCCTCACCTGGCGGAGACGTAGATGGTGTTGAAGAGGTGGGAGTATCTCTGTTTTTCTGGCAGTTTGTAAAGTGAGTCCATGGGCAGGAAGGTCACAGAGATCATATTTGGACGCATCAAGTCTGGAGAGGATTTGAGAAAATTCAGTGCCAACACCAATCAAGTCCCATGCACAGTTCATGTTTTCTGTATGCTAGACGTCAATACTGGCTTCAGAAGAATGGGAAGTAATCCGCAAACTGACCTAACGACCCAGTAACCAGTCACGCTTCTTTAACGTTTCTGAACATGTACATTAAAACACACTGAAACAACAAATGATGCGTGAGTTAAATGGCTTTTGTCACTGCATGAGCTGCTATTCCTGTCCTCACACCTGTGCTGTGAACCAATCTGAAGGCCTGCTCGTGTTAACAGCCACTTACCATCAACGGTGACAGATTTGCGGTCCGTCTGCGAGGACGGGTCTCCGGCCTCTGTGTCTGGCTGAGAAGTAGCGGGGCTGCCCCCTCTACTGGACAGGGACTGGAACAATGCCTGCACATTTGCACAGGAGACATCCTGGGCTGTCTGTGGACGTGAGGAGAGGAAAGGAGGACAAAAAACAGACATTAATATGTTCCTCTGCTGTAACATCTAGCAAGTGCCATTACTTCTGAATATTTTACCTTAATGTGCTGCCCATTCTGTGTCTTCAGCAGGCTCTTGTCATCCGTTTCAATACCAAAGGAGAGGTAAGGACTGGAAACAATGTCTCCCCAGTAGCCCCTGACAGCCACTTTGTCCCGTTTCTGTCCAGACACACACTAAAGTTAAGCTCCTTCACGCAGTCTTGTTGCTGTAAACGTTGTGTAGAAAAACAGACAAACACTAACCTGACTGAACAGCCTTGAAGAGAGCAAACTTGGGTTGGCTATTTGGTAGACTCCTTCCCTCATTTCAAACGCCAAACCGCATTCCCTCCATCGCACATATTGTTGTTTGTTGATGACGCCACACTGCAGATAGAGAGTCAGTACGGACAGAGTGCAACATATAAGCCTCCAAATTTCCATCCTTCTAAAAACAATGATCTCTCTGGGCACATTTCGACAAATAAAGGAAAGTACACCAAATATTCAGATACCCCTTTCTCGTGCAGCTTCATTGTAAGGTCCCAGTCGAAGGAGCCCCTCTTGGCGTCGTAGCGTGTTCCAAGGTGTTGCCTGACCCGATAATCCCAGGCTTTGGACATTAAGATGGGAGCAGGACACTCAGGTGAAGATGACGAAGGCTGAGGCTGGATCCACAACTTGAATATCCTGGCCAGCTCATCTCGCTCCTTGAACTGTAGAAATAAATTACACACTTCCACGTCCATTATGCACTGTATATAAAGTCACTCATATGGTCTAAAAGAAACGCAGAGGATAGGCTTGTTGAACAAATGAATGTACCTTGAGAAGGGTTGTGTTCAGACAGGGGTGTTTGGGTGTCTCCAGGGTTTCAGTAACAGACAGAAAGAGCTGCGATGCTGCACGTCTCAGTGTCTCTTCTGTCTGACTGCGGATCTCACTGTTCCCAAACACCTCCAGGAAAACCTCTGTCTTCTCTGAAACCCACGGATAAAATAACATACGTGTTTAGGACACATCTAGCTTTATTCATATTTTACTGAACATTTAGAATGTGAATATTTTTTACAAAACCCCACCCACCACTGCTTCCCATGCTTTCCTGGGGCATCAGTGCCAGGAAGAGGAGCAGCAGCTGTCTAGCCACCTCCTCCATGCTGTTTTCCATCACCCACACCTGCAGAAGAGCAGAGAGAGGAAGTTCAGAGTAGAGCACACCAATTTGTTCTCAGGGGTCACGTGACAGTTTAAGAGACTGTGGCTCACGTGAAGGCTTTCTGTGTTCTGCAAACCAGCAACGGTCTTTAAAATATGCCGTGGATCTCCACTGCCAACCAATAAAACGTTGGCCTCCCCTTCAAGTCTCACAGGGCCTGGACACACAGAGAGAAAGCATACAGTAGATCCAACACACCATACGTCCAGGGCTGGGTACCGAACCGCAATGCTTCTTTAGTACCAAAGGAAATGTGTCTGAATCTAAATTCATTAAAACTCATGTTGCTTTCCACTTCTCTTATTGTAATGCATTATCTACCAGTATAACATAAAATCGGTAGCAATACCTTACTATAAAATACTCCATTACAAGTAAAATCCTGCATTAAAAGAAAAAAAAATGTATGTAAAAGTACTATACAAAAGTAACTAAATGTGCTTTAAGTGTCAAAGGTGAATGTACTCATTTTGGCCCCTGTTAGTGATTATTATATTATTGGATCATTATTATTACTGCACTAACATGTATGTGGTACTTTAATGTTGTAGTCAAGTCATGTTGG
>JAVQJD010065653.1:0-24453 GCA_036023655.1 Nannoperca australis | reverse complement strand
ACAACACACACACACACACACACACACACACACACACACACACACACACACACACACACACACACACACACACACACACAAGCTGAGTCAGAGAAGAAGAAAGAAAACCAGCGGACAGACAGACAGCATGCAGACAGAAGCCAGGCAGACAGACAGACAGACAGCAGACAGACAGCATGAAGCCGGACAGGCAGGCAGACAGACAGACAGCATGCAGACAGACAGCATGAAGCCGGACAGACAGACAGACAGCAGACAGACAGGTGTACTGACTCACCTTTTGAAGGTTGAAGATGAAGTTGTCATGTTATAGAAGGTCGTCCTGTTCGATCACAGCTAGCTGCTCTCACTACGGCACGTTTGCTGATATTATTGGCAACACTATTGACTAACACGAGCCGCCAATTAACCCCCCCCCCCAGCTGATTCAATGAAATGTTGTCAGCGGCCTGTTCGTTGAGAGACAAGTCACAAGTCACTTCAGAGTTTCTTTTCCGTTCCTCTGTGGCATGACACCGGCTTAAACCAAGTGTTTCTAATTACCAGGATGGAACAGCTTTCATCCCGCTGCCAGACTTTGGTAAGGGTGCAATTCCACGTCTGACCGCGCAGGTTGCCTGTCATCTGCTGTTATAAACGAGGGGGGCGCTGTTTCACTCATTTGATTAAACAATTAAACAAGCGGGGAAGACATGGTCGTGTCAACGAAAGAAAACGCATAAATAGATAGAAACTCAACTTAAAAAGGCTGTTTGACCTAATGTATTTCATGAACATCAAGTTCCCAAGTGAAAAAACTAAGGCGAGTGCTGAGCCACAAAGCCCAACACACTACTAAAGCCTTTTGATGAAGAGGATCAGCTGTATTTAATGCCACGCTCAAATGTGATTATTTATGCGTATTTCATCGTTTTCTTTGAGCCCTGTTTAATGTGGATGATGGTGATGTGAACTGACAATGCAGTTAGAATAGAGGTTAAAAACACTGGAGTGTTCACAAGTAAGAAGCTGTTTGTCACTGGGAGATGCAGAAAACCTTTATCTCTTGTTCTTTTTAAATGTCAAAATGTCGCTGCCAGAGTCCTAACAAAGGAGAACTGCTTTTATCTCACCTGTTCTCAGATATCTGCACTGGCTTAGTCTCAGAGTTGATTACAACATTGTGCCTCATGGCCTTCCTCCTTTCTCCTGTGTCTTGCTTTACTTATCAAATATGAACCTATAGATCACTGGCCTGGGGCCTTCTGGCTGGTTTTTATGTCCCTTTAGGTCGCTTGTCAGCAAAGCGCTTTTAAGCAAAACCAGAACCAATGGTGTTAGTGAATGTGTTACTTACCTCTCAGTTCAAACCACTCCATTTTGTAGGCTGTAAAGCCACAGCATCAGACATTATCAGTCTACTTCTCTTTTCTCCAAGAACAATATTAAAGCAGGTACTGTTGAGCTCTTACAGATGAATGTCAAGAAGCCCCAAAAAGCGATAAAAAAAGAAAACTTTAGTTTCTTTCTATCATTCTTCAAGTGTTAAATGTGTGTGGGTGTTTCATCAACTTGTAATCCCCTTGGAGAGGAAATGTAAGGAGAAGATGTTCTCAAGCACAAAAATAATGTGCAAGTTGCCACCTTCTCAATGATACGTGTGGGTGTGAGTGCATCATGCAGTGCATTTGAATAGCTGTTCTAAGGCGGCCATTGTTGTACCTGTTATTAGGAACATGATCGCAGCAAAGTCCGACACAAGCATTAGTGGTTGACCTGGTAGTCAGGCAGCAGGACAGGTGGATGAAAAGCTGCAACAACATCCTCAGGTTGTTCAGTGAAACTCTTAATGCACAACTGACCTGCTAAGATTCCAATTGTCTGCTCGTGAGATATTTAGAAAATCTGAAAGAACAAAAGTACAAATGAAATAAATTATTTGTCCAGTAGTTTTTCACTTAAAGGAAGAAAAACTATTGTTCCAGTTTTTACGTCAATCTTTTTGACAACATGAAATACTTTTACAGCAGGATCCCTGCTGGTGTTCCGACAGCTGCACCGCTGGTAGATTGGTTCAGAAAATGTGGCTAAACAGGATTCTTCTCTAGAATTGTTTCCTGTCAGAATTGTGGTCAGCTGCAGCAGTGATAGCCGAGTGACGTGCAGCATAGTGAATTTATTTCCAGTGATTATCGATGGATAGCTTCGTATGTAAATGGTGGCAGCTATGCAGGGTGCACATAGTCTGAGAAAAGAAAGCAGGTCTGTGCCTTCAGGTGACCACAGTTCCCCCGAGATGTAACCAGTCCCAACAATATTACCAATAGCCCTCACTTAATGGAGATGAATGGTATGGAATGATGTATCTAATACATTAAAAGTCCAAGTGTAATCTATGATCTTTGTCGACCTCTACTGGTGAGCATGGTGTCATTACAGGTCTACTGACAAATGCTTTCATAGTAGACTGGCTAATTACAGCAGAGGTCCAACATAACATGATATTGATAATATATAATCAAGGCTAAGTTCAGAAAATTACAATATAACAGATTTGTGATATGATATTTTATTTAGATTTCACAGATAAAAAAGAGAGGAACCGTTGGAACAATCACTAAATACAGGCCTGTGCAGGATGGGAGATAATCATTTATTTATTACGCTCATTTCTGTGAATACTTTCAACACAAACACTGTCACGAAATAAAATAGTGTGACCCAACAAATGTATGCACAGTCTATGGCCGAGACCGGAGCCGGAAGTTGAATGGAAATGCTCCTTTAATCAAATGAATGAGTGACATGGACATGGATGATGGCAGTACTTTTAACAACCTTTAGCTACAATATAAGCACACAGCTGAAACACAGTCCACTTAATATAAATATCATGTAAAAAATATTAGATTCGTATCTGACACAACATGTCAAACTCTGCTTTCCAACTTTGAAGTGCATAAAAATTACTTTTCAAGTTATATCGTTGCTTTTCTGACCATCAATCTGATAGTATATAGTATATAGTACAGGCAATTTAGGGCCACTTCAGTAAATCTATGTTTACCTCACCAAAGTCTTAAAGTGGTGTTTGCCTTGTCTTTAAATACACAGGTGTGAGGTGATATGAGTGTAAGTTAATGCAGGGCTGGTGAGAGGGTGCACACATCAATAATCCCCATCAATCTCTGGAACCAATTAAGAGCTGTGTTCATTTAAAATCCAATTATCCTCATTATTGTCAGGAGTTGATGCCTGTTAATGATGCATGAAATAGCTGAACATTTTCTGAGGCCAGCATTATTATGGGTGTCAGGGTGTAATAACAACAAGGCACCACAGGATGGCGAAAGAGTTCTGCAGTGTTTTTGTGAACACCAAGTAAAGCAGAGCTCAGGTGAGATCTAGATAAAGGAGGAAGATGAAGACTCATTATTATCAGCTTTCATTGAATGGCTTTTGAGAAATTCAAATAAGTCTTACTTGAGAAGGAGGTGTGGAGGGGTGTAAATCGCTCTAAAAAATCATGAGTTTGATTTTCATTCCCTTTCAATGTTTTACACAAAATGAAGTCTGAATGTGTGCGTGCTTGTGTCTGTGTGTCAATGTGCAAGCATGTTTTTTGGCATCACTCTGGTCTGTGGGATTACCTGCATGTTGGGCAAGGTAAAGGAAGGTGCTAGTTCTCACCTGGATCACGTTCCAAAGCGTCCCAGTGGCTTTAAATGATTGAACCTTGATGGGAAAGTATTGTTGTTTTGGCTTCAAGTGGTTCTATACAACACTATACTATAACCTCAGAGAGGAGAAAACACTCTCTCTTATAAATTGTAAAGTCCATATTGTCATGTTGCGGACATTACTGAGTGTGCTCACTGACTTCATGTTGTGTTCTTGTGCTACTGTTACACACTCTTTTCAGCAAAGATTATACAGTCTCACTTTAATGTTTTAGTTTCAATGCAACATATGAGGACTTTCCCCCAAAGACCTTCAAGAAACCATTTCTCTGTCAACTCGTAAACACACTCTGTCAAAAATCACTTTCTAAATTTCCTTCAAATGGCTCCATAATAAGGTTTATACACAGGTGCAGACTGTTTTTTACAGAGAGAGCTTTTACAAGTCATAAACATCATTGATGACTTATTATAGCTCAGACCCATGATAAAACGACACCCGTCTCCGAATCTCTTGGGTTGCGAGACGAAGAAAGGGGATCCTGCCTTTTTAACATCAAAGTGAAAGAAGGGCCACTTTTACTGCGAGAGACTCACAGTGCTGTGCATGCGTTTTCAAGAGAGGAGAGGAGGAGAAAGGATTAAGAAAAGAGTGCAGTGAAAGCCTCAGCTGTAAACAACATGACAGTTACTAAAGCAGTAAACTGGGTTTAATCCCTGTTCAGTGATGGGTTCAACTAAACACAAAGGGGAGCAGGAGGTCAGAAAGTGACATTAATCATGTTACTTTCCAGTAAGTCTCACTGGCTCTCAGTCTACACCTTCCTGTCATTTTCTTTTCACTTACCATCTAATTTAAATTACAATAAAAAACCGAAAAACTCCCCAAAAATCAGAAAGCAGGATGTGACACCACTACCCTCTTCATCAGGGTAGAGTTTGGAGTATCTGTGCTCTTTCCAATGACTTTGAAGTTCATAAAGGCGGTTGAGTGTGCACCACCCATCACAGATGGTCACATTGAACACACATCACACTGAATTAGGGCCACGGCACCTCCAGGATGCTCAATAAGCTGCTCCCAGCTCTGAACCACTGCCTCCTCACCTGCGCTGTGAAGCCTGGCAGCTTTTTGGAGGCTTAATTTAATACACTGCTGTATGGGTTTGGGGCTGAGCCCTAGCTGGCAAGAACTGCCGACATGCCTATAGTCAACTCCTTTTGTAATGAGAGCTATAAATAATATTGAATTTGCTTTACATAGTATTGTAATTGCTACTAACGGCATGTTCCTCTGCCCAGCAAAAGAGCTATTTGTATATTAACTGTATACAGCAGAGTCTTATGATGCCAGATGTTTTCACATCATTTTTATTTACAACAGCGAGGAACAAAAAACTGTTAGACAAGAAGGCTAGTTTCCATCTGTTTTGGTCAGATGTTAAAATGCACCCCGAAAAATCCAGTTAGTCAACCGTGCACACTCAAATAACATCAAACAACTTTACAATAACTTGTAACATCATCATTGCAAGTACAGCTGGAGCCTTGTTGGCTAGCCATGCACGCCAAATTAAGTTTTGAGATGTTTTTGGCGAGAAATTAACAGTTTCAATTTCCAATGTGTGCATGCTTGAAAATGTGCTTTCAGAGATGTGAGGTTTCGATTAAGAGCAGCTCGGCAGCTAGCGGGCCAGCTGTGGGTGATTTCTCACCGAGTTCATTTACAGATTGACAGAAAGCCAGTTACTTGAAAGGCCTCGGGGATGAGGCTACATGTGTGTTGCACCAGCATGTAGTCATTTCCCTACATACAGCAGAATTCCACAGGTTGAATGCATATTGTAAAGTGGTGAAGGGCACGCTCAAGCTCAAGTCATTCATTAAAGCCTAGATGTTGGAGATACACAACATACAGTGCAAGCAACTGTCCAAAAAAGGTAATGCAGGATGTATGATATACTGTTTAATTTATAAAAATGTTTAACAGATTCTAAGTTACAAGCTTGAGGTGTGGGGTTGGAAACAAGTGGGCATTTAGCAGGGAGGGCGGGTCTAATGAAAGACGCTATCCTGTGGTACTATGGGAGATGTAGGATCCTGTGTTTTTAGAGATTGTGATGACAAACCAGGAACACGACTCAAATGCACGACCCAGGAAAAAAGGGGTTCGGTACACATCGATCAATCCACACAGGTAACAAATCCAACAGGGACAAGACAAGGTCGTAGTCAAAAACAAGCAAGATCAGACAACCAATACACGAGGAACATGAAAGGTACTGAGACGAACTGGCAACAACGGAGATGAAGAAAACATCATGGACATGGACATGGACATCAGGTGACGACAAAAACAGGAGGTAAAACCAGAACGTACACACACAAGATATAAAGAATATCAGAATAGAACAGGAAAAAGACCAAGAGCACAGAACAGGATGTTAACATAACTGAAGACAGGGACTAAAAGTCAGGAGAGCTCAGCTGTTTTCTGTGTATCTGTCTCTTCAGAATCCCTGAATATTAAACAAGCACAATACTAAACAAAAAAGTTCTGCACTGAGAACTTTACATACAAACTGTACTTTTAATCAAGTAAAGTCTCCATCTATAAAGTAACTAGTAAGTATAGCTGCCATTTAAATTGAGAAAAAAGGACAATATCTCCATCTGAAATGAATTAGAGTAGAAGTGTAAAGTCTCATAAAAGGAAAGAACTCAAGTAAACTAAAAGCAACTCAATGCTTTTTTAATTTTATTTACTCCCCTGATAATTTTTTTGATTTGCCCCACAACTCTTGATGGAAAGTATGGGTGTGTTAAATAATCAAAAACCTAATTATCATATATAATCGATTAATAAAAACTGAACTTGACTGAAAGTGTGCCTTTCACACTTTAACACCATAATTATGAGAAAACGTCTCCCCCTGTTATTTCCCTGAATGTGCTGAATGAAACTGTAGTTATTCTCTCAGATTGCTGCGATAATGAGTGAGGTGTTGCAAAGATGAATGGACTTTTTGTTGTTGTTGTTTTCCTGGTGCTTGCAAAGCCGTGATTATCTGTTCATCATCTGTTTGACTTAGAAGGTACAGTTGTATCGGGCTACAAAACATCCCATTGGCTTGTTAATCCCAGTGCAATATAGTGCTGCAGAAAACAAGTTATTTAAGTCTTGTTCCATGTTGTGGTGCACCATGCTCTCAGATCTGCAGCATTTTGTCCTACTTTCCTGTTTGTGCTGACCATAGGCTTCCCAAGGCTTCCCAAGGCTTCCCAAGACTTCTCAAGGCTCATGTGAATGTTGCAATTGTTGGCCTGATTGAAAACTCACAGTGTCACATGCAGTTGCCAGCTGAGCCACCAGGAAGCCTGCTAGCCTTGTATGATATTGGTGTATTTCATTTATTCGGTAAAGCACATGAAGCACTGAAGGAGGAAGGGAAAAGCACTGATGTCACATCACAGGCAGACTTATTGTGTGTGCTGAAAATGAGCAGGTTGTTCCAGCATTAGCTGTAATATGTAAATCATACTATTTCATACTTTGTATTAACTCGGCTGTGTATGGAAGTCCAGGAGCCATATTTTTATCTCTAATTTGAAAATTGAGCTCATGTAGTTTTCCACGATGTCAGGCAGCAATTTATTCCAATGTCCTGAATGCATTCAAAGCAGTTTTTTTCTAAGCGAGTGAATCATAATAAATCACACGAATACGCAGTCCGAGACATCTGGACATGCTAGATTAGCACCGAACTTCTTGGAGTTTAAATATTTTTTTGGTGAGTTCACGGTGGACAACATGCACAATTCCTCCAACTCTCCGTCTGACCTTATCTTTACAAAGTGCCACTCTGAGGAGATTTACTTTAAAATGACATCAAATCCTGTTTAGCATGGGAAATAAATAGTTGGTTTTCCTACGTTACTGGTTCAGCCACTCCAGTAATGCGGCAGGAGGGGTTTGGACGTGTAAACACATGCAGACTGTCTGTGTACAGCAACATTTGGTCTCCCTTTGAGGTAGAAACTGTATGACTCATTTGTTTGCTGAGGAGGTTGTTTTGCTTCTCCTACAGGTCACTGACAAGTCAAGTGCCCACGAAGATGATGATATTAACCAAAGTCTTTATTTAGTTGCTATAAAAATATAGATTATGATGTAAGACCTCATTTGTTTAAAATGTATTTTAAATGTCCAGTTTTAATGCTTTGTTGACTAAACACAAAATACGGTAGCAATAATCCTTGTTTACCTGCATCCCACCCTCACTCTGGTTAAATCAAATCCAAGATTGATCGCTGGTTTCAGCACCCAGGCAGGTTGGGAGGGTGGCGCAGGCAGGTGGGTGGAAAATGAATGCTGTCCCAAGAGCATCAATTCATCCTTAATGCTCCAGCTAATGTCAAACTGTCCACAGAATGAAACATAAGAGTCCCAATTATTCAAATGGGGCGGTACAGTAAACAAGGTTAAATAAATGAGGCCGGGTGAATTAGTGCCCTGGATATGGATAGGGGTTAAGAACAAGTTAGTTTCCACGTCTTCTAAACCAACGCGGAACTCAAATAGACATGCTGCGCTGCATGAGTAAGCTCTTCTTTGTTTGGACACTTATGAGCTACTATGAAATTGAGATAATATGATTAATTCCCCTCATCTGCAATTATATGCTGTGACATAAAATTGTTAATTATCATTTGAGAGCAGAAGATTACACTGGAGGGGGTGTGCTTTGTGTGTGTGTGCGTGTGCGTGTGCGTGCATCCTCCAGGGCTGCAGAGGTTGATTTCTAACTGAACAGTTTTACTAATTACCTGCAGAAAATTGAATAATTGTCATTTTTAATGCAATCCAGGATTTGATTTAGTCAACTGCGTTTATTCTGGGCTGACTGAAGATGTATGTTTAATTATTAAGATATATGTATAATTTCAACTTAAATCAACATTATATTAATTTCCAATATGACACATTACAAAAACAATTGATATGCACATTTTCTGATCTGCCAACTCTGGTTAAACTCTGCAGCCCCTCCGTTTTATTTCAGGATTTCATGGGTAGTACTGCAAAGCTCATTGCATATTTGTACAATGTCTTTTTATCTTTTTCTGGTCACTTTAGTTGTATTGGCATGACATCAACACCAACACCACCTTCCTTGTTCTTTGAGATGTTTACATCTTTGATCAGTTTGAATTAGGTGACTGTATCTCACTTTTGGCATCAGATTAAAGTCACTGTGTACATTTACAACACTGATCTCTGTAGAACAAGGTGTGTACAAGCATAAATCTGCATGTGTGTGGGTGCACACTGATGTCTCCACTCATTGTCAGGGGATTAAGACCACTAAGCTAATTCAATGGAGTAATAAAGGATTTCTGTAAACTCCAGATTAATTGGGATTAAGCACTTAAACATATTTAGGTCGTGTTGAGGCTGAAAAGAAGGTGAGAGCAAAGACTTTTTCGCTCTCCCTCAGCCCTGAGGGAGGAAGCATTCAAACACTGATGTCTGCCACTTAGGAATAAGGCTGAATGAAGGAGCCCCTCAGCGTTAGCCACCTGTGTTTCTGTTAATGCTCTTTTGTCTGCGCTGGTAACAGAATCGCATGTGTTTCAGTTCAGATTTCCCTTCTATAGTCACCCAGTCACTCCTTGGAAGAAGTGAACTCATAATCACGTCACCGAAGTCTGGCCAGCGAGTGTGTAAAATTGGACCTTTGTGCATGGATGTCCGCCAGTCTTCACCAACACCTTGGATAGTGTTGCATGAAATGAAGAAACAGGGCAGGGATGTACAGCGGTGGAGCCGGGGTATTTGAGTGGGCATGAACAAGTTTAAGTAGGGAGTGGTTGTTTTCAAAATCCTTGCAACTTATCTGCCCAATTTCTTTCTGACAGCGAGGGCTGTTCCGCTCTGTTGCTCTGTATTTGTGTCCACGAGCCCTATTAGCTTCTGAAGCTCAGTCTCTTCAATGTTTCAACATTCTGAGCGGCTCAGAGTTGCTCTGTGGCTGTAATTGCTTTCTCATAGCGATATTTCAGTTCAGAAACAGTGTCATCATTTTCTCAGATTTGCATAATTATTGAAGATAGTAAGACATGTATTTAGCTGTCGTATTCATGTTGATAATGTATGTTTTCATAATTCTTAGATATGTTAAGTCTTAATCTCTATTTCTCTAAATTCCTCTAAAATGGACCTAGTTAATTTCCACGTCTGTAAGTATTTTATTTCATGCTTTTCTGTGAGTTGAGAAACTTTTACCACTTTTGCTCCCATGAAACTTTCTCAAAAGTATGGACATAACAGGTCAAGCTGAAAACAAGGATCCTTACTTTTTGGAGAGCTTGAGCTTTTGAGGACGTACTTTGAGCACACTGAGCTGCAACAATTCATAGTTGGACTTTTATTAAATCCATAGAAACTGTATTTCCTCTTCTTGGTCCCATGAAACCACTTAACCAACTCCTGAAGTTTTGCAACTTCTTGCAAGATTCTGCACCAGCTCTTCTCTTTCACTCCAGATCCAATTAAGAATTTGTTTTCACTACATATATTTGGATCAGGTGTGCAAGAGCCAAAACATTCAGGGCAGGTGGATCTTAAAGACCGTGTTGGGAAACAATGTGTTACATTACTGGAATGAATTAATGGTTTGAATGGGCAAACAAACTAATCGGCAAATTAACCAGGTGAACTTGAGGCTGTGTTTCACACACATTTATTTTTAGCCTTTGTCATGTCTCAGCCTGGCTGTCATATTATTTTCAGGGCAGGTCCAGGAAACACCATCAACTGGTTCATGAGTGGTACTACATATGACGTAGATCGTTTAATGGAAGAAATATTGGCACAATTTGCTCTGACAGTAGAAAATGTAATACATAGAAACAGACATAAACAAAGTCTCCAGCTGACTGTGTTTAAAGCTGACAACATGAGAACCCTGTAAAAGAGTCTTAAATATGCACTCGATGGCTACATATAGGATATTATGCTAAAAAATGACTGACAAAACGTCAGTATTGTCACCAGATGATGGTTCGTGTAGATTGTAGAAAACGTGGCATTATTCATGGGATGTAATGCTAGTTAGTTGCTGGACTGTAGACTAACCCTAAATTAGATAAAACAATTTAAATAAAAAACACATTTTTGGTTTTGGGAAGACAAACAGAAAGACACCACCCTCGAAACTACAATTCTTACGATTCCTCCATGCTTCAGCACGTGACGAAATACAAAGCCTGCCATGCCTGGTTATGGTTGCTAAGCTATGATTGGACAGTCACTGTTTGGGGGAGGAGTTCCACAGGAGGCTGAAAGATAATATGTATGGTGAACTCAGAAGAAGCCACGTACAGGTAGCTTTACTCCTGTTTACCATCACATTATCAGAGTTCTGCCACATCATGACTGTTCAGGTATTTCCTGCTGGAGGTTCACCATATGGAAGATGACATGACATGAAGAAAACATGCACTTTAGTACTTCACACATTCACTACTCTGACTCCCATCGGACACTGATGTTTCAAAACAACAGGAAATTGACAACAGGAGATGACAGATGAGAAATGTGTGTATCTTCATCTTCATATTTCTGCCCCTACGTTCTGCATCAGCGTGTGTCATTTCATTGTCTCACTGCAGAGTGCGTGCAGCCCAGAAATGGCCCACAGGGCGAAAAATCAGAGAACATAAAAACCTACAGTGCCGTGCCAGTCCCGATGCACAGAAATTGCTTTCCTCCAGCCTCATGATTCGCTTGATTATCCACGCCGCTCACCTCTGAGTGACATGACACAATATGAGCAATGATGAATACAGCAGCTCGTCAGCTGTATCAGCAGTGGCTGGAATAAAGAGAACAAACAAATAAAGGAAAAGAAAATCCTCAAATAGGAACTGCTGTTTGAGCAGGTATTACTGAAAACGCCTTTCTGAGCTTTATTCAGATTCTTCGTCAGCCTTCACAGCCTGATCTCAAGGGGTTTAGTATCAAATCCTGGACATGACAAGTAATGACTATTTATAGCACAGGAAGTGTTGAATAAAGGCTTATTAGAGCACTCTCTCTGAGCAATGAGTGGCGATCCTGGTTCTGTCTTTTGTTTATTTCCACATTTATTTTTAAGGGACCATCATGTTTGTTGCTACTGTTTACTGACAAACATCAAAAAGCCAACACAGGAGGTTGGTGGAATTATCTCTGGGGTTTGTGGCCCCCCTGTTACGCTCCTTCTGTGACTCTGACAGCACTGTGCACGTTAGCACTGCTTCCTTTGGCTGAAACAGCACTGATCCAGCCTTGAGTAAATTAAGCATCCGTTTGATGGGGAGGGGAATATGAACATGACCAAGTACAGACCTTCACTGGCACCGTTTTACAGTCTTTCATATAAACATGACTCTGGGGTCAAGTTGTCACTAAGTGTTCTTCAGTGATGTGGAGGATGGGTGCATATAAATACAGGACTTTCCAGTGGTAATCCCTCCTTTACAGTGGCCTCATGTACTTGTCTATCCTTCCTTCCTCATACACCTGCTTTCCTTCCTTTCCTCACATTTATCTATCCATTATTAGTTTTTTTCTTTATTTTTGCCCCTCCTTCCATCTGTCAACGCATCTTTTCTTCCAGGCTGCTGTGTTCTCCTCCTTTGTTTCCCCCTCACTTCTTCTATTCTCTCATGCCTGTCCCTTCCATCACGTATACAGTGAGGAAACTGTAAGACTGCAAAACTCCCCCTCTCACACACACTCACCAGTAGGCTCATGCAGTGTTTTATCACAGTCAGCACAGAACAGTTTGACAGTGAAGAATGAGCGAGGTTCCCCAGTTTTAAAAAGAGGATTTCCTCTGGGGCAAGGCTTCTCAAACTATAGATTTGGTCCTTAAATAGTGCACAGTAGTAATATACTTTAATGAGCCAGAATGACTCACCTACATTTCTTATTCAGGTCAGAAGCTAAAAAAGGTTTGAGAGCAGTTAAATTGATTAGTTTAAAATAATTTCTAGCGAAACTGTTGGGGTTTTGTTTAACCAACGTCTACGGTTCACAATAAAAGCCACAGAGACAAGAAGTTGTGTTGCATCCTTGATTTCCCCTGGTTCTGTAGAGTCACCGGCTCTAAAGACATCATCATTAAGGGACTCAAAGTGAGTGAAATGATTTTTGAATGACATTTTTATTCACCACAATGGGGTGGGATAAAATCTAAAGTGTCTAGTAGAGATGTACAGCTGACAGAGGAATTGCAGTCAAAGTGTCGTTTTTTTACCCATTCAACATTTTTAGCACAAATTGGGGAACAAAAACATATGGCATCATACACTAAAAGTTTAACACCCAAGCTGTCACCCAATCCTCTTTCTGCTTTTCCTCTACGGTACTCTGGGAAAAAAAGAAGAAGAAGGAGAAAGAAATGACAGCCCTATTATACCAAGACACTGCTGCCAACTGTTCGGGAGACACCGGACGGAACAACGGGGGCCATTATCCATAATTAATATCCCTTTGGTTGTTTTAAGCACCCGGCCTATGTATTTTTTAAAGAAATATCCAGTGAATATGTTATGTATAGGACTTGTATGATGATTGGACAAAAAGATTCAGCATCCCAGAAACTGATGTGAACTTCGTTGCCCAGCGTCTGCACACAGCTCCCTCCCAGAGTGCTCAGTTGCTAGGGGACCAGAAGACTAATTTGGCCAATGCATTGACTATGCAGTTCAAAGGCTTTCCAGAGACTTTTTTTATTTAACAATTTTCATTACATGCCAGAGACATTCCAAAGGGAAACATAAGCAATTTGTCACATAGATTCATGCGTTCATGATATCTCTGTGCTATTTGTGATGTGACAAAGTGGCTTGTCAGGGATGTCTTGTACACAGGACCACAGAACCTGTCCTCACGAATGTCTTACATACATTAATATTACGTGTAGATAATGAGACACTGTAGCTGCCCAACACTGTTATATTAAAGTGGCATCATTACGTTGTGCAACACCAAGGGAGGGAGTGATTAAAGCTGCATTAATTGTTTTCTGGCCACATGGGATTGTGGGTAGTGACAACCCCACAGATAATTATCATCCACGTCTGCAGCTCCCCTCAGCTTTACAGTGGGGTTTAACCTCTTTATGGTTATTGTTTTGGTTTCATAATGATGATAATGTGTTTTTCCTGAAAACAGTAGCCTGCTGCCTCTAAAAACAAGGCTATCTATGTAAGACTGCTTCTCATACTCTGCATTACAGCAGCTGGTAATAGTAATGCACCTTTTGGAGGAGCTTTACGTGTGATCCTCACAATGCTACTCCTACCCCGGGGTGGCGATCACACCAGCCTCTTCATCACTAGACTTTTGTTTTTTGCAGCACCTTTATGGTTCGAGCTGAGCGTCGGCACATTCAGAAGCACTCAACACTGTCCCTCCAGCACACGATCAAGTCTGTTTTGATGCTGCCTGTGCCAGCTTGTCATTTAAGGCCTCACTGAGGCTCATGCGCAGACACACAAACACCATTTTCAAGAGGGACTGTGTGAATAAAAAAAATAAAACGCTGTGAGAAAATAAACGCCTGCAGCAGAGAACACACACACAGCAGGAGTCCTGTTGATGGGTAGATGCCTTAAGCGATGACAGCTTTCAAGAGACAGTGATTGCCTTGTTGGCTTTCTCTTACATTTAAGGACCAGAGTAGCTGCTTTTGTGCTCAGAGCAACATTACAATGTATTATACATATTGGGAAACATCGTGTGCTTCAGTGCTGCAGTACAGCATATTTTCTCACAGAGTTGACCTCAGATGAGTGGATAATTGGATTTGTTAAAAATAAAGGAATCATATGATTAAAGGCTATCTTCTTTGTTGTTTATTTTCTCCGCTCATATTTCATGTTTTGCCTTTGTTTCCATGCTGACTCAAGAGCTTCTTCTCATTTGTAGGAGGCCTAAAGGACAAACACAGAATCCCTTGGGTTACACAACGCTGCAACACACACCGACTCGCATGAACATACGCACGAACATGTGCACGCGAGCAGAGTTTGGCTAACAACACTGCCCTCTCCTCTTTCATTAGACCCCTGCACAGGTGCAGAGCGTGGTTTGTGGTGAGGAAAAATAATTTATCAAAGTCCGTGGTGGCATTGCGGCAACCTTTTTCTTCAAATGTCACCTTCAAAGGGGATCCTTGCTCACACATTATTGTTCTAAGGCAACAGAGCCCAGAAATTGCCTGGGGCAACTAAATGAGGTTCCTATTGTGAATGCTATGATTAAGTGTCCCATGGTGCAGAAACAAATCCACAGCTCACCTCACCCCACCTTTAATCTACTTTGTCTGCTTGAGAAAAGGGCAAAGTCACTCCTCTCACCTATCAAACCCTTTCTTAATTGATCCTGATTTTACTTTGTTTGAGACTTTTATGGTCCTTTAGTGGTTCTGGCGTAGTGCTGTGGTTTTGAACAAAGTAACCGTAGCCTGAGCTCTATAGCCCAGTGGGCTCATGAAGCAATTCTGTCTCCCACATTATACGTATACTACTAAATCACTCATCAACTGTAACATACTTCACAGACTTAAGGAGGGGGTGGAGGTGGAGGTTTGGGCAATGGCGCTACTAAAACAATTAGAGGGAGACTCCATTGATTTTACACATTCTCTTCAGTTTTCTCATAATGGGTCAGTTGTATAAAGTGTTCTGTGGATATGTAGGGAGACCTGAACGGAATCAAGTTTGAAGATGCAATAAAACTTAAATGTGCTGCCCATTTGTTTCAATGAGAAATTAAAGGTGCCATGTAGAGTTTTCTTGTTAACAAAACAAAGGTTATCTTTACATCCATGGCTGTCCTGTCTTTTGTTGGTGCATTGTTGCATTTCTTGGCACGTTACCACCAGTCAATCAGTGGAATAATGTGAAACCATTGGCAGGAATGTGGGGAACCACATGACTTGAGTTCACTCTGATAGAACACCGATCTGAAATATAGGCTGCTGTTGTTAGCCTGCTAACCTGCATTACATTGGAGGATTTCCAAAATGTGGCTTAATGAAAAGATGTTTTGGAGCTGCATCATGGGAATTTCAGGATCTAGAGTTTTTGGAGCTTTACCCAGGGTTGCATAAAGAGGGAATCCTTGTGTGGTTAAATTAATATTCTCAGCCTCCTGTCTAAGTGTCATTGAGCAGAGCACTTGGTCCCTAGCTGCTCTGATTGCACAAGACTCTATTTAGAATGAGCAACTCCCATGTGAGGCTGCACGTAATTTTATACACAAGAGGCAGGATGCTATTCTGACTAAACAGGCAAATCCCTTCTCCAGAGTGTTCAATTGTGGTGCAGATCTGGCATTTTAGACAGATATAACATTTGTTTGATATGGTTTTCATGTTCATCAAACTAGTGAATGACCATGTACGCCCCGCGGATGACAGCGCTGTCATCTTGCCAGAAAGCTCTTGCATCTAGGAAAACTGTAAAAATATATTATAGAGTGAAGGCGATTATTCAGTGGTTCTTAGCTTGCCCCCAGAGGAGTTGAGAAGACCACGGGCGAGCCAGAATAATGCACATTGCCTGCCTTCATGAATCATATCTACACATTGGTGAAGTGTGTCCTCTATTTTGGCAGTTATATGTATGATTCAGCAACATATAAGATAAGGCACCCAGGCAACAAGACAGCTTTGAAAGAAGTAGGCTAGAATGCTGAAAGAAAGGCGCTTCTTGGACAGGCAATGGACGAAAGGGAAATAAAAAGCTCCTAATATGGATAATTCATATGGTAACATACTACAGAAGAAATGGTCACATGGTCTGGCGTGGTCCTGTTATCTACTTTGTGTCCCCAAAGTTTTGCACACTGTGATTAAGAAGCCTCTTGCATCTAACTACAAGTTAGATGTGGCTTGAGTCCATTCCTAAATGGGGTCAGTCTGGGAGCAAAGCAAAACAAATCTCTCTGCTTTAGATTATATATTATGACTTCTCTTACACTAATAAGATTTTGTCTGTACAGCTTTTGTTTATGACGTCTCACACAATGAACAGATAAGAGCTGAAGGATCTGCAGCCAAATTGTAACCACAAAGAAATGTGTGTGCTGGAGGTTATTGGGTTGTATGTTTTCCTCCTCCTATAAAACACAATCAAGTATAACTGATAGAAAAACTATTGAACATTGTTGTAATGCAAAAAAATGGAATGGAGTGAAGATTGGAGCAAATTGGCACAACACAGAACACAGCAGGGATTGGAGCAAGACACATGCAAGAGCATGCAGCCTATCAGAGAGCAGAGATGAGACCATAATGGAAAACATCACAGATTAGATGGTAACAAACGGAAGAATGTAACAGTAGAGCTATCCGGGGACAGCAGAACTGAAGCTGAACTGTCAGAAATCTGCAAGAAACCACATCTGGTGCCAATATGGAGGACCATAAATGATTACTGTGTGCAAACAGTGTCTAAAAATAAACATCCAAAGTGGAAAAACAGACATTTAAAAGGCTGCTTTAGTACTGATGTTGGTGAATGCAGGTGAAATGTGTAAAATCTGATCATTCTGATTGATTACTGTTACTAGAATGCTGCTTTGTCTGCAGTCTATTTGGCCCAGATCCACTCTAAATCACAATACATTCTCATACACATCTGTTTTTGCCCAAAAGCTGAGGACCTCCAATGTGGCTGCCAGAGGTGTTGTTATGTCACTTTACCGTCTGGAACAGTGGTTTCCGATGCCTTAACTGTTTTCTCCTAATGAGGCACATATGGAATGCAAGGTGAATGCAATTATCTGAAATTAACTAGCCAGTAGGAAAGACATCCAGCCACCCTTTGCATCATGAAGACCGAACTTGAATTCCAGTGCTAAACCAAGCCAAAATGCAACTAATGGCTCCTCCTATAGAGAATCCCAAGACCTTTACTTCTCACACTGCAGATGAAGCATCCGCTGCTGTGTAGTGAGAGGGGAGGCGGGTAGAACGAGTGTCTTGGCTCTTTTGAACAAGTGTACAGACCATTGTGAAGTAGAGCGAGTCCTCATTGGTCCTCATTAGTTCCACTAGAAGGAGCCATAGCAGAGGTCAGTGCTGGATTGCTAAAAACGAGTTCACTTGGTAGGCTTTGATGTCATTAGATAAAACTCTTATGATGTGGACCAAATACATGAAAAATGAAGCCAATGCTCATATTCAGTGTTATAAGAACATTCATGCAGTACTAACATTTTCCCCCATTTTGATGGTATGGTTTTCTTCTGATGACTCATTGCAGAAATAGAGATTCATTGAAACACAACAGTGACAGAACTTAAGAACAACTGATCCTGGCAGAACATTTTAAATTTACTTGTCATACATAAAAAAACCCTGCAGTTACATAAGTGTATTTGTAAGAAGATGAACATTAGTCTAAATTAGCAGGCTAGGTTTGGGAATGTTATATAAAACTGATTTAATTAGGGGTTCCCTTAGCTGAAACAGCAGAGCCTTTACAAATCAGTTAGACTGAGCACATCAGATCATCAGACAGTGAATACCTGGAGGTCTCCTTTATGTGCTGAAATCTGTTTCAATTCTTTTCAAAGGCTCAAAAAGGTCAAAGCTAGCAAAGGCAGCGGTTGTTTCATCCAGACTTGGGATTGTGTTACAGAGTAACATAAAAGCTGATGTTTTAAAGAAAAGTGGGAAATGTAATATCATAGATTTATTCATGTTAAGTGTGGCAGATGCAAGTCAAGGCCATAAAAAGTCGTATATTCCTTCAAAATAAAAGTCTTTCCAGTAAACTATATCCTGTTATTCAGTGGGGGATCAAAGGATAATGCCACAGCAGCTGCTTTAACTCCTTGTTCCATCATTTGCAGTATGTCCATGTCATACTATGTATTCTCCTGTACATGTACTTTACAGTTAGTAGTACTCCAGATGCATGGCAGATGTCAAGAACTTTCCTTAGTCAAGAACTTTCCTTTTCCTCTCCAGTGATTATTACTTTACACGTTACACACATTCAAACCTCGGCTTGAGTGCCTTGCTCATGGGGAGAACATGGACTGCTGGGAAATTAGCAATGCAAAGCAGTGCAATCTAATATCTAATGTCTCAAGAAGACGTAGCGATGGTTCACACATACCAACTGAACATACCTCAGCCTTGAAAAAAGCCCATTTCAGTGTTGAATTTCAGCGGTCTAAGTTCACAGTCCTGAGGCCATAAATTCCACATGGTGCTGTACAAGTGTAGACTAATGCTTGACTAGCAGAATGTAGAGTTTTACTCTAGTGCTACAGTTTACAGAACCTACACTTTCAAATATCGGTAATGTATACTGACAAAAACAAGACCCCGGCACTAAACGCTGACACATTTTAAAACATTTTAAAACAGTGGGCAGACAACTAGTGTAAGCACACACTGAAGTCTGGACAGTAGCATTGAGAAGCATCCCATTTGTTTTCGAGAAACCTACGACTCCTGAGTTTGCCGCTGACAGATTGCTAGAGGGCTTAACAAAGGCTACTGTAAAATCTCCCAAGGAAATGTGAAAGTCTCTAAAGCACTAAGAATTACAGCACCAGTCTAATACTGTAGGCTGGCTGGATGCAGTGTGCATGTGCTCACTGTCTTTACTGCAAACAGCCTGTCCTAATGTCTGTGGCAACTAAAGAGCGGCACACACTAGCAGCTCACATCAAAACACCCATGCCTGTTGTTTTCTATGTAAGCCCACAATCCGACATCAACCAACAATGACACGTGACGCTGCGTCAGGATACGCCACCGTCTGGTTTTCCAGTGTAACAGCGCGCCAGAAAAAAAGTAATTTTATGGATCAGCATGCCCTGGCTACCATCCTTTGACTACTTGCATGCATATGTGCTAACCTGCCTTTAAAAATGGTCAGACGACACGTCGCAGGAACTACTGTAGTTCTTCTATAGGCTACATTGTTGACAACAAAATAGGACTGTGATTTTGTTCAGCATCGACCAAACAATCCAATGAACATCTTGTTTGATTTAACTTTATGGAAGTTTTATGTTTCTTTGCTCTATTGTTTGAACAATAGAGCATGTTCCTCCCATACTGCTGGCATGCAGAGATGTCTCAGTGCAGAATGAGAAGAAGGGGGATGGAAGTCAGCAGGAGGGGCTGCTTTTGTCAAAGGAGACGGCTGACATGGATTCCTCATTGTAGCTCCTAACGAGAGCCCCTGCAGGCTTCAAGCCTCTGGCAATGCTACAAGGTGACTCAATTTATCCTTAAGCGCCACACATTAGGACCACCTTGAAGATGTAAATAATAGAAAGGTGCAAAGAACCCTGACATTACATAGGTGAAGATCTCCATATTTCAACGGCACAGGCTGAGGATTTTATGTACATTCTGTATTAATGTTTTAAAGAACCCCGCGTGGTGGCGGCAGGAGCCCGGAAGCTGAGGAGGCAAAATCATGGCTCAGAGGCTGCTCTACGATTCCCTTAACCACCTGGAGGATGCGGTCATGAGAAAAGAATGAGACATGCTCATCCTGCCCTGATAAAAACATCTGTGATGGTGCCTGAAAAAGTTAAAACGATGTTGTAACATGCTTCACGCACAAAAAATTGTTACAGAAACATTTTTCTGTCATAAAAGGTTTATGAAGGACATGAAGATGATCACTGAAACAAATGTATATGCCAAGCACTTCTTCACTTTCCAGAGTCATCCTGAAACATTTTCTACATTAAGTGATGTTTCATTTGTCTTGGATTACTACTGGCTTGCAGGCTTTAAAATGCCTGCGTTGAAAGTAATTCCTCAGTTGGACATGAGTTTGTTCATGTGACTTTGTTCCAGGTAGCAAGTTTGTCCAGAATCTGCTGTAACTTAACTAAACACACCCAGATCTCATTTTATAGATTTTTGGTGAAATATCACTTTAAACACTGTGGCTTTGAAAGGTGGCTGTAAAAGATTTGTAGTTTAACTTCATCAGCTGGAATTGCCAGTTACCATGGATTTCACTGTTCACAGACAAAACTAAAATAGTATCATTTTGTAGCCAGCTTTCAAATCTTAAAGGGGACTCTACACTTCTTGATTTTGTGGAGAATCACTTTATTTAGCTACGTGGCCAAGACATGAATAAAAAATGTGCCATTGAAAATGATGGATCATGTTTGTACTGTGGTACATCTCTGGAGGTTGTTTTTAATGGATCTTGGGAAAACAATAGGAGCCTGTGACCTTCGGGAGGCTGGGTAAATCTTTGTCGCTATTGACTTCATAGCAAATATACCGGTGGGTCTAGATTTTCAATGTGTTGTATTAACAATGAGGAAAAAGCACTGGTATCATCATATTTAGTAAAGCATCTTCAGCTGCTCTAGCTTGACCCCAATTTTAGCTGAGGTTGTTCTACTTCATTGAATCTCACCTTTAGCCAACATTTTCATGTGCTGACGTGTGTCCAATTCAAGATGCTCTATTGTCTCCTCATCCTTCTGTCCATATGTGAATGTAATGTATTCTCAGCGGCCAAACACACTGTGCAGGAGTCAAGTGGGACTTTATATGACTGAGAAACCCCCTGCAACCACTTCCCTCAACTAATAATCATCAAAAGTTCAAATGAATTACCATCTAAATGAGAATTAATGCTTCACTTCTGAATGAATTGGCATTTAGGAAAGTCATACTTGTCCTGTAAGCAGTTTTCTTCTGCCATATATCATTACAATGTGCACATTATAATGTCTAAGAAGAACATCACGAGGTATTATATGTTTGTCAGCTAAGGAATGAGCTGGGGAATGCTTCATATAAAATAGTAAAGAAAAGACAGCACATCAAGGTGCAGGCATTAAACTGCGGCTCCAAATGAGCTATTTATGTCTGGTGGCCGGCTGTGTTCAGCAAGAAGCGGTAGAGAAACAGCAGCGTTTCATACGAATGCTGACAGCTCCCCAGATAGTCCAAGGTTAAAGCGGTGTTAAGGAACTTTTTAGGGATTTTCAAAATCTTTGATCAGTATGAAATAGTATCTAGAGAAGCCAGAACTTTGAGAGTAGCTAGTTTCAGATTGAAAATTTGATTATTTGAAACCCTGAACTTGTTGTACTGTATGTTTGAGGATTTGAAGTTGCTAATGTCTCTAGTGCCTTAAAAATACCACAGGTGTGCTCCAGATTAAGGCTTTTCCCGGCCGCAATCAGCTAGAACTACTACATGGAACATAACAGGTGATGTGATCCTGTTAAGTGGATCTTCATGACAATTCATAGTTTAGGCATTTAGTTTAAAGTTAAAGTTCGTTAAAGTGAGACTATGTAGCGAATTATTATGGCCACAGGTGATAATTGCAAGATGGTGGCAAATACTAAAAAATAGCATCAGAGTGGCACAAGAGAATAATCATTAAGTCAGTGATCAGTACAGTTAGCAATATCACATTTAATTCTAATGCTAACATTAGCCACATTAGCCAAACGTTATTGGTCATACCAGACCAGGAAAGGTTACATCGGCAAAACCTGAGTGTATTCAATCATGGAAGGGCGCTTTATTGCTCATCTTTTCTACTTTGTAAAAAGAAAAAAAATGTCTTCTCTCAAAAGTGACATTGCTTCACTTTTAAGTTGAAATTGAACGCAGAACAATGTGGCTCAGTTTACCTGTTCGGACTTACTCAGTCAAAGGCCCCAGATGAACACGTTAGCAAATAAATCATTAAAAGTTCCAATTCAGTGACAATTAGAAAGTTCATAAAAAGCGTTGGCAGGAAATCTATGGTTTGCAGGGTGTACTATGGATAACAGCAGTCCAAAGCTGCACTGACTCCCCTATTTCACATGCAAATCCCATTTAGCTTGGGATTGTTACTGCTACAGATAATCACTCCTTAGATGAGCTGTTTTCAGCTGAGCTTATACATTTCAATACGGTAATGAAGTCACTTGAGGGGGGCTTTAATAAGGAAGGTAATCGATAAGGCAATTAAAGCTAAACAGCTGAGGTAATCTCTTGTTACACGTGTGACACAGATAATGAGTCATTGGTGTTAGTAAGATGGCCGTAATAGATTCATTTATCAAACATTTAAAAGGAGTAGCAAGTTAGCCACAAGCTGTGTCTGTTTCTGTTTTGCCTTAGAGCATAATTGCTGAGCACAGGACTGTAAATGGGACAGCGTGTGCTTATATGTCACTGAATGGGTGGCGAGAACAAATCATATTGCATGTCAGTGTCACAGAGAGTGAATAGATATTAATGGCTGTGAGGTGACTGTCTAGCAAAAGGATATTAGCTTCTTCCCCCAGGCAATAACCACATTGAACTCCAACATGTAAATGTCTCCCGTGCAATACACATAGATATATTTATTGTATTTATTATTTTTAATCCGTGCAATACACAACTCGACATATATATATATACATATAGAATATATTTTCATTTTTTTCATCCGGACTACGCACCCTCTTATTTTGTTTTGTATATATTGTGTTTTGTTTTTGTATATACCTTTATTTATTTTATTCTTTTTAATTCTGTTCTGCACTGTTTGGTGAAGGCTTAATCTCGTTGTACTTGTGTATAATGACAATAAAGGTATTCTATTCTACTCTATATATTCATACAATATATGTATATGAGATACAAAATGGCAAAATTTGACTTGGAGGTACATACCCACAAATTAAAGCTGAAGGTCTGCAGTTTAAGCACATCTTGTTCGTTTCATTTCAAATCCATTGTGGTGGTGTACAGAGCCAAAAAGATGAGAATTGTGTCGATGTCCCAATACGTTTGGACCTAACTGTATGTCTGCCTAATGTCCAGTATAAACAGCATGCAGACTGCGTGGCAGCGTGTATGTGTGTGTGTGTCACACACAACATGACACATTGAGAGAAACAAGAGGTGGTTGGTAACAGTGGTTGTGTTTGTGTGGTGGTTATTGATGAGTGGTTTAGCAGCCTTTGAATCTCCCTCTGTTGGTGTCAACTCCCTGCAGAAGACTGTGTGTGTGTGTGTGTGTGTGTGTGTGTGTGTGTGTGTGGGTATGTTTGTGTGCATAGGTTCATCATCTGGCAGCTTTCCTCTCTTGCGGGTTGCATCAGTTTTACTTGCTGTGCAGTGTTTCTACTACTTGCTGTGTAACAATATATGTTTCAATCCTGTCACATTGCTGCCATTGTGATCCTTTCTCTGTCATGGCTCCTCAGTCTAACATGCTAACATTTAGAATGTTTTTCGAGCCACTAACCTTCACAGTTATCTGGCTGACTTTGTGAAACCAATTTGCCTCATGTTTGCACAAATATGACTACTGGACTGTGCAGTCTGTGTTTATTCTCTTGAAACAGACAATGTGCCAATTGTACAGATGCTATCAGTAGTTAGCTTGTAGCTAGTTTGTAAATAAAAATAATCTGGGGGTGTGGACCTCTGTAGCCCGATCTCTGCTTGAGGCTACTTTAGCCACTACTACCATAAAACACCTGGATCTCTGATTGAACTGCAGATATTCAAGTTGCAGTGTGGGTAATGTGGGTGCCAGGTTTTGACAAGGAAGAAGAATGCATGGAATAAAAAAGACAATATCCCTGGGCCTGCAACATCAATTTTGAACACTTAACCCTTGTATTATGTTTGTTTCTCCCCCCTTACTTTGGTTTTCCCGGTCAAATTTGACCGGTCTGGTTTAACTGCTCTTACATTAACACAAAAAACATAATTTAAGCATAATCATC
>JAVQJD010065646.1:0-13859 GCA_036023655.1 Nannoperca australis | reverse complement strand
ACACACACACACACCCACACACTCACACACACACACACTCACACACACACAAACAAACACACACACACACACACACACACACACACACACACACACACACACACACACACACACACACACACCTTTTTTTTGGAAGCTAGTTTCACACATAAGAACACATTTTTCCATTGTTGACGTATTTGCAGTTAGCTTGAAAGCTCACCTGGACTAGCATGTCTTTAGAGAAGGTGTTGAAGTAGTGGCTAGCGTGCTCCTCTGGGTTGCTCTGTCGAGTGTTGCGGGGGCCTATTATCACCCCGTTGTTGTCAAAGCCTTCAAAAAATAAAAGACATCCAGTTCTAATGGCATAGACACTTAGATGTACAGCAAGAATAACCAGCACAAGGCAAGAAGAAAAGCACTTATTCAGAGTGGAGCATATGGAGATTTAGTCTTCATTTAGATACACTATCGGTATCTTCCAGTTAATCCTCATCATCTTCTTTCTTAAGTCCTTCTCAGATTTGTTCTGTATCATCCCTGCTCATCTTGACATTCTACTGTTGCAATCATCGCACGCTGCTTTGGAGAAGCTTGATACACTCACTGACCATCCTTTGCCATGCAAACACTTACCAGCATGTTCATCCGCAGTGAGTTGCAAACAAAAGAAAATAAAGTAAGACAATGACCAAAGCAGATACAAGCCTGCTATATGTTTCACAGGACAGGAACAAATGAAATACAGAAACAAAGCACAAATATATACACACCTTATGCCTACAAAAATCACAAAACAGAACAATGCGTATGGAAAGGTTTGTACATCAGGGTTTTTGCCATGGCCCATGTACCTATAAATATAAAGGCCTGTTTATTCCGTTATTCTTACAGTGTCTAATACAGGTTAATAAATGTGTGAATCTGCATGAAAACACTTTTGGGTATATTCCTCGACATTCTTTGACTTCTCCAAATGAAAATTCCCTTATTTTCTCCTGTGGAGAAAGTATTTCTTTAAATTACACAATATTCCAGAAATGTGGTGAGTGGGAGGAACCCTGGGACATCTCAGTGTCAGCACTGTGTCTGTGTGTATTTCGCACCCAGCAGCCAGGCGTAGAGTCTGCGGTTGAGGGACATGTCTCTTCTCAAAACCACATGCAAAGCTGCTGACAGGATCCGGATCATATCAGGGCGAGTCGCCTGAACACAACAGAACAGACCAGAACGTTTGTGACTGTTTCTCTCTCCTGCTCACACACCCCACACAAATACACGCACACACACCAGATGTCAGATCAGAGCTGTGTCCCGGCCCAGACAGGTCCAGAAGTGTTTTGAGGTGATGGATTTAACAAGCAGCCAGTATGAGTCACTTCCTGGCTGGAAGTGCGCACACACACACACACACACACGCACACACACACACACACACACACACACACACAATACCATAACATCAATGGCAGTATTAATACTAGCTGATATATGAATAGTTGAACATACCAACACTTTAGTCTAATCCTAACTGTAAGACACACACACACCTTTACTAAACTGCAGTTAACACACAGACCCGTAGTGTGAGCCGGGGCTCAGTCACACTGCTTTCCTTACCTGGCTCATATGGAAGGGGAAGCAGAAGAGGATCAGGTCCAGGGTGCTCCTCTGCACCAACACGCTTGAGTCCTGGACTGAGGTACTGACCGCCTCCACCTGGTAAGAACGGACACACACCATCAGTCAACCCAACTATATACATTAAAAAAGTAGAACATTATACAACTTTACACTGTTAACCCATTTGAACAGAGAATGTGAGAAGTTGAACCTGCCGTTTGACCTGGCTTTGTGACCCTGCTTATATGGGGTCAGAGATGCATCACACGCCATGTAATCATTTTCATTTAATGTTACTGACATTTAAATATGTTAATAAAATATATACTTTAATGGAAACATATGTGAACATTATTGCAAAATATTTGTGCTTTATTTTGTCATCATCTTGCAGTTATAGGTTAGAAAACCTGATAATACCCAAATCACTTAGAGCTTCGTTAAAATCCAGTTTTGGAGAAAGGTGTGCAAACTTTTTTTAAGCTCAGGGGCTCTCGATTCTGCCTGTAAGTATTTTGATATGTCTTTACTATAGAGTAATGTCAGGTACCATGAGCTCGATGTCACTGCCAATGACATAGAGCTGGTCCTCCATGGAGAGCTTGCGATTGAGGTGCAGCAGAACAAAGGTCACCCCTGGGAGACGCACAGCGGGGCTGGTCAGGATGCTGCCCCACAAGGCACTGTAGAAGGCAGACTGCTCCACCGCTGCAGCCACCTTCTCCAACAGGGTGTTTGTCCTGTGGAAAACACAGACAGGACGCAGAGTACATGCTCATCAAGTACATAGCAGCACTGACCTGACACCACCACTGCAGAGGGTAGCTGCACAGATGAAAACCCTTGATTAAAGCAGCAACACTCTGCTTCACATGTTTTTAGCAGTCTTCACACCTGGCAGTCTGCTCAGGTGGAGGCAGTCACTATTTAGGACCCTTATACAGGCGTCTTGATGATCAAGTGTTAAGCAACGACTTAAACAAAACCAGGTGGTTTATTGGCGTCTTACATATTTAGAAGCTTACGGAGTTGCGGGCATGTTGTCGCTCCGTGGTCTACAGGCAAATACTGATTCTGAGTTTTCTTTCCATAATGTGACATCACTTAATGGCACACAGCATGCTCATCTAATTGGTAAGTAAACAACAGATATCACAAGCACCAGAGAGATTAATCATCCAATGTTGGTGAGCTTTCTCTGAACAGAGCACTCGCTCGCTGCTGTTTATGAGACCATAAATTTGCTATTTCCACCAACTGACTAGGATTTCTTGCCAGAATCTGTACATAATAAACTCCAATCCAAACAAATTTGGGCAAATAAATGGAATCTGTGAAATCTCAATTAGGACACTATTGTGATTTAGGCTGGAATAAGATTTTTACAATTCCAGTGCAGCTTTAAAATGTAATGAAACTTAAAGATCCTCTGTGTGTTGAAACAGGAAACGGCCCAGGAGGTAGTAAAAACAATGTTAGCCCCTGCAATTTCACAGAAGCAAAATCAAATCAGAAGAAGAATATGCATTGGATATACAAGTATCTAAAACTATAACATATAGAGTATACATTTAAATTAAAAACAAGAGGACAGATTACATGTCGACCCCTACAAACAGGTCTTTTTCACAGCAAACCAGGACCAGCACAGGTGTTATCTACCACTGCCTGTGTCTACCTGCTAAATCATGTTCAAAGGTCTACCATGAAATAGTCCTTTAAGATGCAGTCAGCCTGTCTTCTCTCCATGGCCTAACCTGTAACTGCAGCTCCCTCTAGTGCCTGAGAGAGTAATTAAAGTAGCACTGATGAATAATTTCCCTGCTTTTCAGACATCTGAAATGTAATTCACAACTATATGAACAAATAATAACGTCAATAAATCCTGTGCTGTCAGTTTGCACAGTCCGATTAATTGGCCTAGCATAGTACTAAACTAGTAATAATAATTCTTCACTGTTTTTTTTTTTATTTTACGACTAGGCTTAAATCTGGAAATCAGCAAACGGTGCACAATTTATGGGAACGCTATACAAAGTCAACATATGACGTGTGACAATTATTTTAAAAAGATTAGATATGAAGGAAATACTGCATATATGTTGAGAATTTCTTGAGACTGTAAATATAAAAACAGTAGACACAAAATGTCTGCGTGTAATTCCTGGTATCGAACGATGAACATGTTTTGAACTGTAAAACTAACTAGGTTTTGTGTTAGAGACAGAATGCTTTTGGTTGTGTCTCGAGCTTGAAACATTAGTCTCGCAATGACTCATAGATCTCATGTATCATTCATACAAATGAAATCGATCCCCTTCCACATTATGCTATTCCCGCTCCCGCTACGCTATTCCCGCTCTTCTCACCTGTCGTAGTACTCTGAGCCCTCCTCCAGGCCAGGCAGCACCCCAGTCAGCAGCCCCTGTAGGCCTGGTTTCAGAGTCTTTCCCAGGGGCAAGTAGTAGGTCTCGTAGAGCCCAAGGAGCACCGGCTTCACAGACATAGCAGCGTTGGAGAGTAAAGGGAAGAGCCCAGAGCTACAGTGATGAAAACAAAGTGATGTCAAGGTCAGATACTGGCTGAAAACTTTATAGATCGCTGCACGTGGCACCAAAGAACTACCTGTAAAGAAAGAGGTCTTTGGCCAGCCTCTTGGGTCCAATGATCTTGAAGATGATCTCATAGGTCTCCAAGGCCTTGCGGTGTACCCCGCTGGGCAGGGCAGGGTGGAGGCATTGGGCCAGCCGTTTGCCTATCGTCAGCTTCTTGGGAACCACTTGGTATTTTGCATTGTTCTGCAAAACCTGAAGCGGGACATAAAAAGAAACAAACAGTGGATATGAAGCATGCACAGAGAACAGTGTAACAACCAGGAGGATTACACATCACGGGACACGATAAAATGTGGGGTTGTTTTAGATCTTTTTACCTCTTGTCATGAAATGTTGGCTTACTTAAAAACATTTCTTTTATGTACACGTTTATTTTACAACTCGTGCAGTTACAGTAGGCTGAATACCAGCAAAGCCTCAAAGTCAGCCTTCGGTCTGTATATACATATTTAATTGTATGTATGTGTGTTTTCCTTCTCAGCAATTAGTGCAGTGTAGGTCAAGCCTGGCCTGTCTGACAACATTACCTTGTTGAGTTTGCCCAGTGCAGAGATGAGGTCTGCCCACTCGCTGGAGTACTCAAAGTTCTTGAGGGCCTTGTCCACTGCTGCCACATAGTTCCTGTACTTGGAGTCACTGAGCAGCTCCACCTCCTCTGCATTCATTCTCCTGGGTGGTTATTACGCTAATGGGAAACACCGGGCACACATATGTGCATCACACCTGCAACAAAAGAACAAGAAGATCGAAAATAAACACTGACTGGGAGCTCACGTTTACTCATCTTCATGCTTGACCATGAAAAAAAACGTATAGTATTAGGCCAAGTCATATAAATCAGGAGGTGCAAAGTCTGACATGAGCAGCCATATTTGTTTGTTTTAGGTGTTATTAATTAATTAAGATGATCAACATGCTGAAGAGGAGTCATCAACTTTCATGCAATCTTGCTGCTGTTACTCTTCCAGTGCAATATTTCAAAAAATCCATTTATTTTAAAAGGAATGGCGTGCTGCCAGGAGGCAGACTTCTGCAGCTGTTGAACGGGTGAGGGACGAGTGTGATCTGTATTTCTCATCACACGTCTTAGCCTCACCATGAAATGGGCTCTTGTTAGCATGTGGTGAGGTTGTTGACGTCTATGCCTCACAGTCACAGGATCATCCAGGCTGACAAGCTCCCATTAAAAACACAAATGCTAATAGCTACATTTACTGGAGTTATGACTCCATCAGTCCTAACAATAGTGTAATCGTTTTAGTGGAAGAAGGGGTTATTAGGCCACTCAAATATCACAGCAGACCTTTCCATGTTAGACACTGTGACTGCAGGAAAGGTGGAACTGATAAGATTGATGAAACCATATCAGCAAGCCATCATGGCCACTGCAGCTATCACTAATATGTTATTAATCACACCTGTGCGTTTCCTGCAGTAACATGTCGACATGTCTGCCGGGAAACGTGTCTAAAGCACATAGAGTACTAAATAAGCATGTCTGACATGTTTTTCAAAACGTCTGAGAAGTAGCTTGTATAGTTATTATGCAATACTGAGTGCAGTCGTGTAGTTGAATTTCAAAATTCAAGAAAATGTTAACGTTGTGTGTATGAGACTAGCTTGTGGCCGCTGGCAGTTTAACATGTAATAATGGCAGAGCAGGTAACACACACCTGTCGTCCGATCTACAGCAGCTGTTTAACACCTATGTCAACGTCCCGTGTTGGAAAATTAATATAAACGCACCTTTAGCTAAGAAATACTTGCAACATTTTAATAATCGCGTCACTGTCGTTAAAATTAGTGTTTGTGGGAGAGGAACTGTTACAGTAACGCAATAGCTAACAGCTACCCTGTCATTAGCTAGCTGAGGTGGTTTCAGCTAACGTACATGGCACATACCGTTACAAATGTAAGCTTACCGTTATATGATGTAGGCCAGCAACTGTCATTCAATCATGTGGCCGGTTCGCCGAGTAAAAACGGCTGACAACGTCAATAATATGACTAGCAAGCTAGCTAACGTTAGTAGCAGGTTGTTTAAGTGATGGAGATGCAGGGCCCGGCTCCGATGTCACCCGTTCATACAACCTAAGTCAAGTCCCTTGACAAGAAGGCTTTTGGAGCATATAATAGGTTATTCTATTCTACATATTCTTCTTTCTCTTAGTATGGTCCCGCCGTGTGTACATAAACAGTGATGAGCGCATCAGCAGCTTCCTGTGCCAGAGATACAAAGCGAGACGAGTGACACTTCCCAGATTGCACTGCAGATTAGCTGTACGTCCAACTGTCTTCCGCATGGACGTCTTCCGCCTCTCTTCTCTGTAAAGTCACCCACAGTTACATCACAATTAAGTGCGCTGTCTTCCAAATAAAAGCTTAACATTTTTAATATTTAAAAAGTTCCAACTTTGACTTCAGCAATTTCAACATCTTCGTATTTTTGCTTGTTTTTATTTAATAATTTTTCAAAAGTCACCTAATGGTTCAACTGTTAAGCTGTAACAAATACTCCGGCCTTCAGTCCCTGGGGATATACATTCTTATAAATTGCAAATTCAATTTCTTTTTGTCAGAGTAATAACTAATAATGAAATCCCTGTAACAAAGTCGTTTTTGACAACATTTTGACAAAAAAGTCAACATTTTCCAAAAGGAGGTTCTGTCTTTAATAGCTCTCATGCAATACTCCAAACTGGGTTTTTTTGTGCAAATGTTGTTTCATAATCAGACGCTGTCTACTCTACCTGCCATCACTTGAAAACAGTTTAACTTTTTTAATAATCGTGACAATTCAATCAATCCATAAACTGAGGTTTACCCTCTAAAACGTAGAACAGAATGTGTTCATTACGGAGGTCAATCAGAACACTGGAAGTCATTTAACTACTAACCGATCCTTTTTTAACACGTTTTATTTGGGAATGTCTGACCGGAGGCTCCTGTCTTACTATAGTGTACTTGACACCGGCTGTATCGTCACATTGCAGACAAGCACCAACCTCAGACTTCTGCTGAACCAGGCAAATGTGCTTTTATGCTTGTTTTGCTGTGGATGCTACGTTGCTTTCGAAAGTCACCCAGACACACCGAATTGTGATTAGTGGATGGTTTCTTTTTTATTTTCTCTGAATATCGCGCTGCCTCAATGGCAGACTTGGAGATTGCATCAAAAACAAATGGAGTTGGAGTCTTCATAGAGCTGAGAAAAAGGCTTCAGAGTGGACTACTTATTGTCGGGTAATTATTTTGATAGATAGCCAGTTAGCTAACCAGTTACAGTTAGGTGATGTTATTCTGTTAGGTAACATTGTTCTATTTCTTGTTCAGTTATACAAGCTAGGCTAGCTACGAGTGTTAGCTGACGTATCCCAACTGCTAAATGTTGTGTCTCTGTTGTTTCACTGACATATCCAAAACTCTAATGTTAGCTAGCTACGTGGAACTGCTGCTGTTATTCGCCCCTTTGTTTCATGCACACGTTGCAGTAAAACCATACGTATTTTAGTATTTCCATTGAATGCTAACTTAAACTCCTCTGCATGTCAGAGGGAGATATTGCTCTTTTAGCACCGCTATATTTATTTTACTTCCTAGTTCATTAAGGTTTTATATCCAAAACATCAGATCATTTTATAAAATATACATTGTTACAGATGAAACTGAGTAACAGTATATTGTTGAATGTCTCCCACCTTGACAAACTACGACATAATGCCACTACATTGTAATGATGTAACTCTGACGGGTATAATTCTGCATAATGACTGCTTTTACTTCTGGTACATTTTGGGCCTGATGTACATTAAATCCAGCTAGAAAACTCTGCCATGGTCACATGATGGAGTGCACTCTGCGTCAGCCTGCACGTTAAAGTGTAAAGACATGTTTGAATGTAGTTTAGTAGAAGTTAATGCTATTATAAGTATATTAAATATTGTTGTTACGCATTTTGCAAACTTGTATTTGATAAGTGCTATATGAAGAAATGACTTTTCGTATTATTATTAATAATTAATGAACCATGCCTGTGTCATATATTGCAGCAAAGAGCCAGAATGATTTAGCTAATTAGACGAGCTTTGGCAACACGTGCTCCTGCTTGCTGAAAGTAGGTGTAGTTCACCTCCAACATCACTAGGTGGGGTTAATGTAATTTGACAGGCAGCAGAATGAGCCCTGGTCCTCTCCTTTCTCCCAGAGCAATGCCTTTACACCGCACACACAGTAGGAGAAGTCTTATTCTTCCCACATGCATTTTGTGCAACTACTACATGGCTGAAAGTTTTTTGAATTCTTGGAGAGCTCAAGTTAAACCCTTTCTCGGAAAAGGAGATGAAATAGGAGCCACCCATCACTCAGAGTAGGACTACCCACTGTGAGTGTTTCAAAGTGCTGTGAGATAAACAGAGAAAAATGTAATAAAACCCCTTAAAGTACATGCCTATAACCAGATGAAGTGCTCAGTCTGAATCCAGATTGTCAGGGACTCCCTAAAAAACAAGACCACCGGAGCTATGCTAGGTGTTTCCCCCTGTTTCCAGTCTTTATGTTAAGCACTTGTAGTTCCCTCGGCTTGAAGTCAGTGGGTTTCTTGAATGGGTTTTTGGTTAGATAAAATAATGAAATAAGGTCTGTGGTTAACGCAAGTTTAAGAGATTTTCACGATAAATAAATACATTTCTCAATAAAAGAGGCGATTCCAAGCGACTAAATGAGACTACAGAGGCTGTCGGGGGCATTAAACATCACCCCGAACAACTCCTCTACTCACTCGTCCTCCTTTACAGCCTGACGTTGTATATACTTGTGCTCTGGAAAACTAACTTAAACCTTCTGAAAGGCTCTTGTAGAAGAGGTAAGTGCTCTGAATCAAATGAGAAGTTGGAGGTTTAGTGGTGGTGACACTGAAGCCATGTGGTGTAGCTTCAAAAATCATAAAAGTGGTGATTAGATTATCTTGCTGAACAAAACGTGTAGATATCATAAACCTTTGTTTGTCACAGAGCTTTTTTTCCTGAAACCATAAAATCCCATTGGCTGTTTGTTGAGGGAACCACGGCGATGCCGATTTCCATGTTGGCCTACATAAATATGTCATCCCTGTATTTACTGTACAGACATTACCTCCAGGCAATCAAACAAATAAGTGCATTTCTTCTACTTTTCTCTTATGTGAGTTCCCTTAAACCTGTGTGTATGTGTGATCCCCAGAAAAGACGTGGCCAGAAGTCCCAGAGACGTGGTTGTGACGGGTGGAGATTCTTCTCTCCAAGTCCAGACTCCCCGAGGCGAGCTGAGCCTTACTTTGCCAGCAGGAGTGACCTTCGAGCAAGGATCCTGCATTCCGACACCTGCAGGAGAATCCTGTGGAGAGGAGCTGCATTTCAGACTGCGCATCAGTGTCGCACGAAGGACAGATGAAGGTAATGTCCAGGACTGTGGAAACACATCCAGACACGTGCAACCTCCCTCTGCTCTGCTAGACTCCTCTGTTCCAAGGGAAGAACAAAGTCTTCGGTAGCTATTTAGAGCTTGCTGTCTATTCTGAATTAATTGGACTGAGTCACTTGGTCATCCGAGACAGCGAAGGTGTCAGTTTTGCTCTTGGGATCCTCAACGGCCCACAAGCAACTGATCATCAAAGTCATGAGAATACTCCCTTTAAGCTTTAGTTTGATCTTGTATCATCTCAAATGTACCCCAGAGTCATTGCATAATATCCCCAAACTCCATCTTTTGGCATTTCCTGAGATTTGGTATGTCACTCTGGGTGCAAGAGGAAGTTACAGATAAGGACAGTCATTGGCAAATCCAATCAAAATCAGGTTGATTCCCCGCTCCCTAGCCAAGCCACCTTCGCCACCCAGCATTTTATCGATTTTGTGCTCTGTATTACAAGGTTACCACTCTCTCACCAAATCATTTATTTGTTTGCCTTTGGCCCTCCACAGAGGCTTCTGACAGCGTGATGGAGACACTCCGGGCAAAAGAGACTTATTGCTTCTACTGCCAGGGCTGCATGAGCAGGCTGCTTGAGGACAGGTGAGGAGCATCAGTGGAGATGGGTTTTTATTTACACACCTCTGCAGGAAAAGGAGACGGGCATTTATTGACGGTGTGACCCACAACTAGATGTGACAGTCTGGGAAAGAAAAATTGATGGATGGAGCTGGAGCGGAGTCCACCGTTGTCAGCCTGGCTGGGTTAGAGTTATAGAGTCGGTGTGACGTAAAGGTCTGTGCTACCCATTAAAACAAAAAACCAATTGTGTTTTTTATCTGGAGGTGATTCCGCTGGACAGTGGTATTGTTCTTATTGCCTTAAGCTTGTAGCTTTCTCTGGTCAGCAGTGTGACATACTGAAAATTGCAATAGCTGCATTACCCAGACCCTTGGCCTCTGGCTATGTTTCTCAGCAATAACCCACTAAAGTTGCCAGAAACACATTTTTTGCTTTCAACAAGGGCTGGGGAAAGTATGAATGCCAGGAGAAGTGCTTATAGCAGGGTAAAAGTTATGAGTTCAACAGTATGCCTCATTATGCTTTGTAGCAATGTGTTCCATTTTATGGCTGCTCAGATGTTCTAATGCTGCCATTGATGGCAACAATCACAAAGTACCCTCTGAAAGTTTTCTTTGTGTGGCCTAAAATGGTGTTTTATTGAAATGAATAAAAATGAGTATTGCTTTAAAGCTGCACTGAGCAGTATTTTTACTTTAACAATGGGTCAAATGATGACGTGATGGGAAAGGAGCTGCTAGTAGTTGCTCAGCTTTCAGTTGGTTTCGGTCTCACGGCTTTCACGTCCGTTTCAGCCGCAGGTTGCTACCTGTCCAGCTCCAAAGAGCAGACGGACAATGTTGGCGACTACCTGGTGAAAACAGTGGAGCATTCAGCAGCTAAAGAGCCAGATATAGTAAATATTAAACTTAAATGCATCCTGTGTCCAGAAACATGACTTCAAATGAATGCTAATGTTGCTTCATAATTTCTGGATGAGTAAGAATGATCTTTTTGATAACGCATTAGCCATAATAGTTCAAGTTTAACTTTCTTTATTGTCAATTCTACAGCATGTACAGGACATACAGAGGATTGAAATATTGTTACTCTCAATTCCTCGGTGCAAAAAAAAACATAGAACATAGAACAAAGAACATACAACAAACAAACCTGGCACAAAGACCAGGCATAAAGAGAGATGCAGTGTCTGTCATTGTGTAGTGCAAGAGTAAGTGAAGAGCAGGGAGAGAGTTCAGCATCCTGACAGGCTGGTGAAGGAAGCTGTCCTTCAGTCTGCTGGTCCCGGCTCGCAGGCTCTGCACTCTCCTTCCTGATGGCAGCAGGCTGAAGAGGCTCTGTGACAGGTGGGTGGAGTTTGTTGCAATGCAGATGGCTTTTCGGGAGAGGCGTGTGCTGTCGACGATCTTCTCAGCTGCCCTCACAATGTGCTGGAGGTTCTTCCGACAGGAACTCTGTCTGCTCGATAGCAAGTCAGCTGCTCGAGCTGGATGGCGTGATCCGCAACGGTTGGCCAGCACGATAGTGGGGATGGCCGGCTTATGAGGGCTAGCCTAGCTCGGATACCCCCAGGCGTACCCCGCTTCTGCTTCCTCTCGCACCGCTTGTGTCGCTGCCACTGTGGGCGAGGTGCAGGACTGGGGGTCTGCATGTCCGCTTCATGACAGGAAGACTTGACAAAAACGTACAAGAACAGCAAGACTGATGTACGAAAAATACAGAAACACAGAAACACCATCTCGTAGGGAGAGAGAGAAGCCGCAGCGTGTGTATGTGCCGCCATGGTAACGGGAATAATATGCTAATATTATGTTTACAGCTTGTTCCGCTGCCCCTAAGTGACCAAAGAAAATGCATGTGAAAATAGTCACAGCTATATAAATTGAATAGAACAATTAAAAGATTACAAATAAAATGGGCTTTCACAGAAGATTTAGAATGCCCATTTTTAACTTTTTCTAAAGAGGACAACATTTGCTACATGCTAAAGCAACCATAAGTACTAAAGTGGTGGTGTCCTATTATTAGATATTGTGAATATTTTACCTGCTTTCCCACTGTGGGCATTGTAAAAAAAAAAAAAAAAAAAGAAGCCATGCCATTCAAGGAGTCACTTACATTCATTCTATAAAAATTCATTTTAAGGACCAACTTAAGAAATGACCTGATCCTTTTTCTTCAGATTTTCCTCCTTTGTATTCTGATCTTCTCGGGCTCTGAGGAAACTGCCGATGTAATCTCCACATATTACTGGACAATGATGGAAAAACAACCCTGTTATTGTTTTCTGTTTTGTTTTCCCTCTTCCTCAGAGTGTTTAAGCGAGTCCTCCCTCTCCCTAATGGCAACTGGAACACTATCGTGGACGACTGGTGTTGTCACCCAGATCCGTTTGCTAAGAAGCTGCTGCCCCGAGCAGAGGATTGTTTACTGGGCGACACCTTCCTCCTCCTCGCCAGAGACGGTAGCTGTGAACAGACCCTCACAGAGGAAGTGAGCCCTGTTGGTTCAGAGGACAGTCAAGATCCAAAGGTGAAGGACGTGCGAAGTAAAACGGCCAGTTTGCTCTTTTATCCTTATCCTAAGGAAGACAAAGGCTTCAAACCAGCATTTTAAAGTTTTGGATTTTCTAGGAAAGGAATTTGAGAGGTGTTTGTTTTAGACAAATGCTCCTGGATGAAAGAATCAGTATGGTTGGAAAATCCATCCCCCCCTAGATGCAGTGAGGGAGGAAGTGGTGAAAGCACTAAATGGTCAATACTGGATTTTTTCAATAAAAGGCAAAAATGTGATTAATTGTATCATACAGTATGCTCACCCAAGTGCACACACTCCTCAGACGACTGCTTCAGTGAAGTCAAGCTCTAGCACTCACACACTATTAGATGAGGATTGATCTCCCTACTCTTCTATTAGTCATTATCTGCACAAGTGACTCTTTGCATGACTGAAACAGAGAGAAATAGAAAGAGAGGCAGATACAAAGAGCAGGAATACAAATGACTATCATCCTGCCATATATCTCTCCCTGTCTCTTCCCCTTTTCTCTCTTCCGTCTTGGTTTTAGTGGCTCTTGATTGCGGTTTTAAAACAGCCAAGTAGAAGATGAATGCATTGTGGTGAATAATTTTCTAGTTTTCACCTTTGTTACGTGCAGAAACCCTGCCGCCGACTGGCACTTGTCTCCTGCAAGAGCTGTTCATCAGTGCTGGGAGAGGCTGTCGCACCAGGTATGCAACAAGAAATAATCATCGTTTTCTACTGTGTACAGTGCATCCGGAAAGTATTCACAGTGCTTCACTTTTTCCACATTTTGTTATGTTACAGCCTTATTCCAAAATTGAATAAATTCATTTTTGTCCTCAGAATTCTACACACAATACCCCATAATGACTATGTGAAAAAAGTTTGAGATTTTTGCAAATGTATTAAAAATTTTAAAAAACTAAAATCACATGTACATAAGTATTCACAGCCTTTGCTCAATACTTTGTTGTTTTCTCTTCTTAATCTTATCCTTTCATCTTTCCAATGCACCCTCTCAATCACCACCTGTCTCAGTGCATCTCGCAGGATGAAAGACCGCTTTGTTGGTGAACAGATTTTAGGCCTTAA
>JAVQJD010065642.1:0-10717 GCA_036023655.1 Nannoperca australis | reverse complement strand
ATTTAAATGATTTAATACATATATATATTAAGATCTCATGAATTGACCGTTCGATAAACCTCAACTCCATACAGCGATTGTCTAATCACAGCTTAGCAACCGTAACTTGCCATGGCATGTCTGTCAAGGTTTGGATTTCTCAACATTATGAAGTGGTGTGAATGGGAGTTTGGAGTGATACTCTGGATTTAAAGAGTTTGGAGGGTCTTGCACAACTCTGCGTCTGATTGGCTGGTAATGGTTTTTGTAATGTCCCTTTTTCAGGGTTCTCGTTTTAAAATGAGTCAGCTGGAAACAATAGAAGGTTCCCATTAAAAAGCCAGAGGATTTTCAACCAACTCATTGAACCAATGTTAGCTTAATAAACCATCTAGCTACAGATCCTAAAATTGTTAGCAACAACTGTCATTTCAGCTGGCAAAATCGATGTTTGCTGGCTAGAAATGAGAGGCCTGCTTTTGTCTAGCTGTTCAATCAATCAAAGACCCACTGCTCCAAACGGTAAGGCTATTGATCCAACGGTATCAAAGGGGTACTGGGCTTAGTAAATGGTAAATTGCTGGCACCCACAAATGCTTGGTTTTGAGTTTTTTATAAGGACTGGCAATATAGACATACTGCACACATCCCACAGTCTTTCTCTAACTTGAGGCACTTTAAAACCCACTTAAGACACAGCAGAGACTTCCTCAACCCCTGCACTCAACCTTAATCAAAGTCTGTCTTCACCTGGTAAACAGGACACTCGTGTCCTATTCTCATCCTTCTGTTGATTACTCTGCTGTCTGCCCCGCTGGCTCTTTCCCATATTATTCCCTTCTGATCCCTCAAAGTATAGTTTAATATATAACAGTGGATTTTGTCTTGTTTTTGTACTGATTAGATTGTTTATATTTAATGTTATAAATGTAGTTATAAGTATGTCTCTGATCAAGCAAGCCCCAAGCTATCTTTACTTCACACTAATTTACACATGCACTTTTTCTTATACACATTTCCCTCCTCTTTCTCTCTATCTCTGTGTCTGCCTTATCATTATATAGGTCATATACACATTGATCTATTAAAGCCACCACTTTTTAAAAAAAATTTGTCCTGCTTACAACAAATATACCCTGTTTTTTAACTTCCAGCCAGCAAGGTTTTGAACTCTGTTTGTTTACCAGCAGGAGTCTTTTCCTTGATCCCTTCAAAGGCGGCCTACTGTATTCTCTGATCCAAGCCCAAGACGAGACCAGCTGGGTTATGGCACACATCATTTGGGGAATTAAATGATGGTGGGAGTGCAGAAACAGCAAACAGACTCAGCTGACCCCCCCCACCCCCCCATCTCCCTTCTCCTATCAGACCCAATCAGGTACTCTAGAAACAAGCTGACATAATTGATTCCTATGATGAAATTCTCTTGCCATTCACACTTAAATAATGTAGTACAAATGGCTTTTAACTAAATATTTCCTTGAAGAGCATTCAGTAGATTTATAAATCCTCTCAGGGTTTTGTAAAAGTTTCTTTTTGTAGAACAAACTTAAAAACTGTGACTTCCACAGCACCCTCATTGCCTCTTAGAATATACAAATATTAACCTCAACCCTTAAGTTCCTGCACACTTGAGCTGTACAAAGAGCTTCAGACCGTTTGTGATGCATGGTATCCAAGCAGGAGCTGTAGCTTGAAGCAGTCATCGTGTTAACGTCAAGGTCAGGCTAGGAAGGAGGAGCAGATGTGAGAAAGTAATAATAGGCAGTAATAATAATCTGGTTGAAAAAGCACGTTTTCTTCACTGTCCTTGCCTGGACAAGGACAATACCTCCCTTTCACCAGCTAACAATTTATAAAACGCCACTTTGACGCTGTATTTTGACAATAACAGTTAACTGACAACCCTCGTTGCTTAATTAGACCTACTGTTATTCCTTAAGGCATTTTGACTGCTGCTCTGACTTGATAAATGGACCCATTGACAACTAACCTAAGTGCATTTATGAGCGGCAGTAATCGAATATGGCTTAAAGGAAGTGATTCAATTACTTTTGTGCGTGACACGACGTGCCCTCTCTCTTTTTTTCTCTTAGTCTAATGGTATTGTGCCTGTAAAGAATGCAGTCCAAATAGTTCTGTCATTGCACTTAAGGAGAGCAGTGGGATCTATATTTGGGAACCGCAAAGTGCTTTTCAATAGTCAAAAGTGCCCTCAACCCTGTCAGTCCTTTTAAAGATGAGTAAATGTTAATATCTCACGTGTATTGATCATGACATATTGGCACATTCTCTGTGTTTACCCTTATAGCTATTACTCTTTAAGTGAATTAGTTGCAGATCGTGTGACTCAAGGCCTCGTTGACAAGAATATCACTCACCGATGCTGCAACCCATTAGCAGATACAACAGAAATATCCTGTATCTTCCCCAGCGGGGAAGTGGATTGAATTTACTGATATAAATGTTGTATTTGTATTTATACATTTAGTATTTTATAGCATTTTAGCCTTTATTTAACAGCTAATTAGGGTGAGACAACATGCAATAAAGGATGCTGGCTGGAATTAAACCCAATCAACTTTAATACAATCATATTTAATACTTTAAAATATCTTGAGAGATAATTGCAGTATACTACAAAGTATTGCTATTCATTTCTTAAATGTACCGTTTTCAAAAAATATGAATAAGAGCAGGATTAATATACCCTTGCTGTACTATTTATATGTTTAAATAGTTGTTGGAATATTATCTTAAATATATGTACAGTACCAGTCAAAGGTTTGGACACACTTTATCATTCACCTGAATGGGAAACTGTGTCCAAACTTTTGACTGGTACTGTATATATCCACAAATTGCTGTTTGTTGTTGGGAAAATGTGATGAATGTTTGTATAAGATGAAATTATTTGTCTGCACTTTAGTAACTTGGCAGTAAGCTAACTAAGCAGAAGAAGCTATGTGAATCAATGTTGTAAAATACTATTTTAATACTGTCTCTAACTTATACTGTAACACGTGCAGAATAAATCTAAAGCTACAGCCAAGAGACTGTTAGCTTAGATAAGCATTGACTGCAAACAGGGGAAAACAGGTAGCCTGACTCCAAAGCTAAAAACAATCTGCCTACCAGCAAAACAATCTCACTAACTAACACATTATAACTCTTTGTTGAATCTGACCAAAACTAAAGTGTAAAAATACCAAGTTCTGGTTTTGCAGGGAGTTATGTGTTGGACTATTTCTTGGCTGGAAGCAGTGGCATCCTGTCACAGCCAAGCTAGCCATTAAGCTAACCTAAGCTTACCGACTGTGACTTTAGTGTACAAACATGAGAGTGGTATTAAAATTTTCATCAGACTCTTGGCAAGAAAGCTAATAATTGTATTTCCTTCCACTGGAGTGTTTTGTATTGCTGCATGCAGTAAAGGACACAAACACATGAAATATAATAATACTGACCCCAGACAGCCTGTTCTGGTAGATAACAGACACAAGAGTGCAACATGTTTGGAGCAGAGCTCGAGCCTTATCACATCTAGATAGTTTCTGATGTTGTCACTACAGTCTGGTTCATAACAAGCACTCACAAAATCTCCCACCACAATCATGGCAGTCCTGGGCTTTGTCAACATGTTGCTTTCTGTTTCTAATCAACGACCCGAATGCCACAACAAGCAGGTTGCTTCCTTCTTGTAAACTGGACTATTTTCTAGCACTTTCCACAGCATTTAGGGTTGTATCTGTGTTTGTTATCCAGCAGGTGTTTCAAGCCCCCCCCCTTAAATCCTCCTATTTTGACGCTCACTGAAACAAGTAACTGTTAAAGGTGGCTGGTTCCCTTATGGTACCCCATCCCTCCGATGCTGAAGGAAAAATAATGAGCCTAATTGACTTGAGGGTAATTTTCGAGTAATTTCCTTTTTAATGGGCAACGGTTTGATGCCATTTGTTTGGTAAATGGCATGTGCCCTTAATGGTCTCTCTGTGTGAATGAACCCTCCCCCTTTCTCTCAAGTCCCCAGTGATCTTCAGATCCTGAGAGGGCTTAAGTAGAAAAAAAAGTCTAATTTAAAGCTGGGCTGTACACCCAAGTGGGACAACAACAAATGTCACAGTGACTGTTATTTGTGTGCACAGAGTTGGTGTTGGATCAGATTTCAATGCAAGTTGATTAGGTGTCAAGGTGGTCACCTCTGCAGCTGATGCTTTGTATTGTCTGCAAAAAGTCTTAATTGCAGATGAAGTGAGGTTTGGACTGCCTCTGATCAGTCTGCTAGTTTGACATTATGAAACCAAGATTTGTGTCACTTGTGTATTTGCACATCTGTGACATTTGGCGCATGGTTTTGGGTGTGTGTTAGTGTGTGTGTGACTTTAGTTGTGGAGGTTTTATCATCAGGGCCTTGGTTCCCATGGATATTTACTCCCCGAGGCAGAAGAGTGACATTGGCCAGAGTGTGATTTGGTGGGAGAAACACAGCCTCTACATCATACATTGGAGCACAGGGCCTCTCATACACACACACACACACACACACACACACACACACACACACACACAGCCATCTGGGCAAGGCAAATGTCAATTATGTCCAATTCACCTCATGTCACTCAGGAATTGAAGTCATAGTTTAGTATCATTAAAACGATGATGTATACTGTAGTGCAGCGATATATTGTGGAGACAAATTATCATTACGTTTCTTATTAGCTTACCTGCAAAACATGAAAGATGCCTCTCCTCTAACACTAATAAAAAAACATGAAGATTATTGGTCAACTTAGAAGAATGGCGTGTCAGTCTTCGGCCTCACCTCTGTACTTCAGTGGAGAAACTGGATTTTCTGATTTATTGGCTCAATTATCTCAAAATGATCCAGCTGTGAGAAACACATATTTCACCAGCTTCATGATTTCAGAATTATGTATCCGGAGGTAAACGCATGTTTCCTCGAGTGTTCTGGGAAATGTACATCTAGAGGAGCTAAAGGTTTTGGAGCTGTTGAGACTCGCAACCTTCTCGTTCCTGTGTAATTTAGCAACATAAATTAATCTGAATTGTGTCAGTGGAGATCAAACAAACCTGTAAGCGGTGGCGGCCTGCGTGATGGATGCCACTGAGGAGCAGTTTCCTCACAAATGGCCCGGGGAGTTTCTTGCAGAGAAGTGATGTCATCTGAACTCCACAGACTGCACAAACTGTAGCTGGCCTATTTTTAATCTGAATGTTAATCTTTGAAAATAAATTAAAGTCTTAATGTGCTGTAACTTGAACGTCTAGATATTTCTTTCCTCAATAGATCAAAATCAAGATAAAGCAAAGGCTCAAGACTGCATTTTAATTATGCACCATTTGGCTTTTTATAAAGAAAATATATAATTTCTTTAAATACAGGAAATCTAGACTGCTATTTATAGATATACTATCTGTGCATTGTTGTCTTTTTTAAGGTATGTTTAAAGGCATTGTGTGCCTTTATTTGACAGACGACAGGAAATGAGGGGAAAGAGAGATGGAGAATGCAACAAAGGTTTCCGGCTGCACACGGACCAGGGTTTCGTTTAATGCTCTGCCTTAACCCTTAAGCCACCAGGGCACCCCGGTTTCAACGTGTCTTTACACTAAATCTTAGAGAATGGAGATTTATTCATGACCTCAGAGACACATGTATGTGGTAAATTTTCTAAACACCAGGTGGACTTTTTCAGTTGATTCCCAGGCCACAGGATACAGTTTATACTGTTTTTACCAAATAAATATGGGGTTCTGTTTTCCTACTAACGTGTGCCAGTATGCCATAACATCACAATGTGATTTGTTGTTTGGGATCCTCTCCAAACTGAAATTTCATCCTGACAATTTTATGAGCACATTTAAATTTGAAAGGGACTTTGACTTCTTTTTGCCAGGAACTGGGAAACTGTTGTATAAAACATCACAAAATGACACCTGAGGGTTGACATGAAAAGTTTCTTTTTACTACATTCAGAGAAAACATATTCAGAGAAAACATGTATAAGAGCTGTATAAAAGTAATAATCAGCAAAAAAAAAAAGGAACTGAAGCACACTGATTGATTTGCAACCACTGGCAGGACACATAACATATGTAAAATCAAATAATTGAAATATTCAGCAACAGATATCACTCATACTCTCTCTCTCACACACACACACACACACACACACACACACACACACACACAGAATATTGATTCTCTGGTTCAGCCACAGATGTAACAACTCTTTAGATCTAATTATTTAAAGCTCCCATCCCTGCTTCACTCCTGACCAATTTCTTCTTTCGGCAACAGTTCCACTGCGTCTGCATGTGAGAATCAACGTTCCTGTCTGACTGGTCATAGATCAGTGTCAGGGTGCTTATTCCCTGTTTTTTTACAGTCCTACACACGCAGCACAGCGTGGACACTCTCCTTATCTCTTGTCCTGCGTGTGCGATCTTGTATTAGAGCATTCTTATCCGTGCCTCCCAGACCATGTACTGCACAGATCTACAATCTGCACACAGCTTGAGGGATTTTGTGGAGTTTGACGTATTTTTACAAGGAGAAATTCAATTAAGTGCATGGACAGAACTGCGATGTTTGACTTTGCTCAAGCAGTGCATGTCCCCCTGAGATTTGGCATGACAGGGAGATTGATAGTTTATTTATTTCAATCTTGTTTGCCGCAGTGACACACTTTAAAAAGCTTCAATAGTATTATAAGCCTTACACCAACAAAATATATATACACCGAAACACAAAACACCTGTATCTGCCCACACACACGCATAAACACTTGGTAGATATGTTATTGTATTGAACTTCTGCCAGTGGAGACATTCAAACACAGAAAGCCTTGAAATTAATGTTATCCATCATTTTTGCCAGGCATTGATTTGTGATGTGTGTGCACACATTTCTAGGCTTGAAAGTAGTATGTCACAGCAGCAGCCTGCATGAAAAAGTGTAAATGAATCGTGTGTGGCAGCAAGACCCTCGTCTTCTGTCCCATAGTGCTGCCTCTGGCCTGAATCAGCCAAAGTCAAAGCGATAAGTCCCCTTCCTGTCTCCCACCTTGTTTTTTGTAGCAGTATTTCACACAGCAATGCGGATGACATCGCCTCCTAATCAATCTGAGCCATACCTCCTAACTGGAGTCCATTTGAGTTGATGCCAAAACGTCACAAACAAAGCCATGCCATTTTCTTTCCTCTCCCCCGACCTTTTTTTTTTTTTTTATGTGTGGAATCAACGGGGGGTTTTCAGACATTCCAGAGGCTGGAAGAATGACAGCTCGCCTGGTAATTGTCTGGATCTGGATTTTGAGTGGAGGGGAGAGAAAAACATAGCAGGCCACAAGAGCAACATGGGAGGAACCTTCAAATTGTAGATTTTTCATTAGACAGAGAGAGAGCAGAGAGAAAAAAAAAGCTCACAGTCACATTCAATAAAATTCATACTTTAGATGGATTTAAGGCACAGAAAGGTTTAACATTGCTCCTATGAGGCAGATTAATAAAATTACTTCTAGGAAAGAATCATTTGAAAATGTCATTTTTCCTGTCTGACAATAAATGGCATTACAAACAATTAATACACAACATGTCTTGTAGAGCATTCTCAGCATCACTGGCCAAAATATTTTTCACTTGCTTGGAGAAATATTAAAGGAATTTCCTCGTAGGCGAACACAGCTGCCCAGAGCTCTTCAGTAGAGTTTGGCTCCAGTGTTCATTTTTAAGGGCTACTTTTGTATTGCTGAGGTGTAAATTGTGAGTTGTACGCACTTTATCCAAACTACACAACTGTGGATCAGACCCCAAATCCTGGCAGTGTGGTACCTTGTTCTGGCCACTGGATTTTCAGTGACTGATAAAGGAAAACCAGAAACAACAACCTTAAAATAGTTTTAGCACGCTATTCTTGAAAGATGCTGTCTGCTGCTTTGTGAGCGAAGCACAGCTGCCGTCAGTTGACATTGCTGTATGGATGCATGTTTATTGAGAACAGTCCAAATAGTTTACATTGTTCCTTATCGAAATATCGCATGCACATTTTCAAAACGCTCTCATAAACTGTTCTCTGCCACTTGAGTTCCCTCATGCATTGTCGTTCTTATCTTCCTGACACCATGCCCCTGTAGCAAACAGACCATGGCACAATGAGAATTAAAAAAAAAAACAGAGCGGAAACTAATGTGATCTTTGGGTGCCCTTGAAAACGTTCTGTGTGTATGTACCCTAGCTTTTTCTGTGTACAGTATTGCTGTTTTTGAGCATATGCTACAGCGTGTGCATGCGTCTGTGTGTATGTCTGCGTGTGTACTGTACACCAGTCCCCCCATGGCAGGAGTAGAAAGGCTCAACCTGTTGACGGTGATGACAAGATGACGGGTCAAAGCAGAGTTTATTTTTCCACTATTTTATCATAAATACAGCTCGGGGCTGCAGAGAACGCGCTCTGTTTGTACCTAGAAAGTGAAAACACAGGCAGGCACCTGGAAGAAAAAAACAGGAGGAGGGGAGGAGAGGGGACGATGAAGCGTGAAAATGTCCCGCTCCGTCAAACAGCCACGATACAACTCCTCAGTTAAATGAGACTTCAGCATTTTTGGCAAACACTAGGCTACAGCGCCGATTATTGGGTTTCAGCTTATTGGGCATTCTCAGCAACTCTGTGAGGTGGATTAAAACCTGAACAATATACACACACATTACATTACATTACATTACATTTAGGTATTTAGCAGACGCTTTTATCCAAAGCGACTTCCAAAATAAGAGCTTTACATCAAGTGCATAGAACCATCATTGAAAACAACAGGATGTCTCATCAGACTTGTAAGGGCTGGTAATGAATCGCAAGTGCTATAAGCAGGTACATCGCTATATAGACCTGACTGACTGTAAAAATATGGATGTTGGGCGTTAACAATAATAACACATGGGAGACAAACATCTTCCATGTGTGAGTATGTATGGTATTTGAAAGAAAATCATTGTAATACTTCTCTACCTCTTTAATGTGGATAGTTCGCGTGGGTATTGGTGGGCCCTGGTCGGGGTGTACTCTTTTAACGGGCTCAAGCTAAATGTGACAGGGGAAAGACATATTTTAATGGTATAAAAACCTTAAACTTAAGTTAGGCATAATATACATTTGATAACATGTAAATCTTTTTTTGAGGGTGTGTTATGATGTATGTAATATATTTTAAAATGTAGAAAAAAATTTTAAATCCTGTGTGTGTGTGTGTGTGTGTGTGGACCAACGTAAGATGGGAAAAGACTGTGTATATCAGTTTAAATTCTGTTCTTGAAACGGGTAGAAGAAAAAGCTGAAATTACATCTGTAATGGATCCCTCCACTGTAACCAGGTGGTCCAGTGGTGTCTTTATATCCATGAGTGACATCGGCACTGATGGTGGTGCCAGCAGCCTCTTTGCCTCTTCTTCATGATTGGGTGGAATGGTGATTGGTGCACACATGTAAATTGCCGTATGTTTTGTTGATAGCAACGAAGAATGGCTGCCAAATTTAGATATCCCATAATTCCGTATTATATAAAATTTCCCTTAATCCACTTGATTAGCTAGCTCCTCAAATAAAATAAATTTCAAGACACTGCTTCCATCACTCACTGCAGCCTCTATATTTCTGTGAGACGATACAGGTGTGACACCCCCGTCTTGAAATAACCACTGCTGTACCCTCACTGATTCTTTCAGTGCAATTATTTTAATTGTAATTGCCGGTAGCCTCTTGTAGAGCTCTGATGTTGCTCTGCTGTTTCTCTGGAAAGCCATTCTGAAATTACAGACAAAAAATATTGTTAAAAACTGCAACGCAAAATAAATTTAGTAAAATGGCAAACACAGCATAATGTGTTATTTTTCCAAGTATCCTATAAAGTAACATTTAAAGATAAACCAGATAGTTAATTCTTTATGAAGCCTGTTGTTGCACACTCCGGTACAGTAGGAGGCACCATGCACCTTTCATGCTGGTTTGTAGCCTGTTGCTATTAACTGTAAGAAGTGGTTCACTTCCGGGTCCTGTGTCACTACAGATGGAGGAATATTCTGCATGGTACGGTCATGTTCAAGTACTGAAGATGTTGAAGTTATAAACACACGAGTAAGCAGGTAAGACGTTTAATTCGCTTTATACTGTATACACATAATGGTCGATTACGGTTACTGTGGGGTGAGGGAAGTGGGGTTTACAGAGCTTGAAAAGAAAACTAATGATTTTGCTAGCGTCAATGTACCTGCAAAGCTAATGTTAACATCTGACCCAGAGTGATAGCCCATAGCGTTTTGTTTAGCCATTGACAATAATACGACAAGTTGTTGGTTGTCTTTTAACACTGGAATCTGAGTTAGTTAGTTACCGTTAGTTACGTTAACGTCTTTGCACGCGACACCGTGTGCAAATACCGTTACATTAGATGGTATCTAACGTCTGTGTGCTCGTAATTTTATAACATCCAGTCTAGTAAAAGCCGAGTCTTTTTATAGCTTTACTATTTGTGTATTGTTAGATAAGTTAACAACAGATAATTTAAAACTACTGTCACGTTACACACGGGGTGACCACGTTGTCACCCCGTGCGCATGCGCCTCTGTGTGTGCAGCCTTTTACAGTTGCTCCGCTTGTCTTACTTGCTCTTTTAAATCTTTTTCTTTAACTTTAGTATTTTTATTTTATTTTATTTGGTGTTAA
>JAVQJD010065635.1:0-22489 GCA_036023655.1 Nannoperca australis | reverse complement strand
TAAAAGTCCTTTCACTCTAACTATATACATACTAAAATATATAATTTATCCTGATATTTACATATTCATATAATGAAATACTCTATTTCAACATGTAGATGGAATCAATTAAGTACATTATAAACTACAAATACTAATAGTTCATGTATAGTGAAGGTTTTCTTACCTGGACTTGAACTCCCTAGGGAAGCCTGCAAAAAAAAAAAATCAAACCAGAGCATAAATGAATGTAATAGTTGAAACATGGGTTCAGCTACTATGCCAACGCTTTTACATTAAATATTCAACCAAGCGGAGTAAGAATAAAATGCCTAATGGTCTGTAGTATGACCACCGAAAATAGTTGGGTAGGAAAGTTGCATTTGCCGCTAACATTACCTGAAATAGGTGGCTAATACAACATTAGCCGCGGATGAACGATACAAACTAAGGACACTTGTGTGCAAACTGTAGTTTTAAACCCTGGAATTAAAACTATTCCTTTCGTAATGACGATCGAAGTCAAAATAAAGAAATATATTGAGGGGACAGTACGATTTACGCAGTGTCGGCTCCTGTAACAGTTTGCTAGCCAGCAAGCTAACCCCAAAGCCTAACGTTATGCATCGAAAAATGTAAACACTAATTTCGTTGGCGCGGTAGTACAATCGACAGAGTTGGATGATCTTTACAACATATGTGCCGCTAATTTAGCCTAAATATAAAAATATATATTTCCATTCATAACCACGATATAATCAGTTATTTCCTTTAACCAGCAAGCTAACGTTAAATTTACGTATCAATTTACACAGCCGCTACACCAAAGCAGCTGAGAGAGCGAAGGCGCAGCGGCCTTGTAGTAAAGGATGAGTCCAGACATTCAAGCATATTTTAGAAGAATAAAAACGACAATTATGACATGAAACACGCTATATAGAAGGCAAAAACTGTCGTTTCTCCAATCGATAACATAAAAATGAAAAATACAACACACAAAATTTACAAATATCGATTTAAGTTCGATTGCTTCTCCCCTGTTTTCCCTCTTACCTCCGCCATATTGGTACCTTAAGCTAATGGGCTCGTTCTAGCGCTGTACCCGGATCAGCGCTCTGAGCCAATCAGAGATCCAGGTGACCGTTCTAGTCGTGACGCCGTTCAAACCAACCACTGTACAGACTAACGGTAATCATTTATAAACGGTAAATCTACGGTACGGAAATATAAGAAGTAAAAATATAAGGAATGTAATCACAAATACATATCTAACTTGTATCAATGACATTGCGTTGAGCACGCAAATGCCGTACACAATGACATTTTACTAGAACATTCCTAGAATGTTCTCTGAACATCCCAGCTGATTTCCCGTTCTCCTCAGTAGCCACAGTTTATCGGAGCTATGGCATTTTAAAAGCTCTGCGTTATCATCTTTAACATTTATGTCACTATGTATTCCTGTAAGGACGTTTAATTGTGGCCACAATGCCTTCAAATTGAACTTGTGAGGTTTTCAGTTGTATCATTCCAAAGGATAATTTGAGCAATTCGTTGTATCATTACATTTTCCCATATAGCAATATATACTACTATAATACCAATGCCACTATAATACTGAATGTCTCTGAGAAAAGTAATAAAAGTGACAAATCACCTACAGTGGGGTCAAAATGTCAGCAAGAACTATAATTATTTTTCATTTTTTCATTGATGTTTGCCTTATCAAATTACATTTTATTTTTCTCAGTTGACAGTCTACTTCATATTAAATTATTCACACTTAACAAAAATGAAAACATAACGTCTCTGACAAATACACCAATGAACCTGCATGCCTGTCACAGACACCATGTGGCATAAGGTTTTCTAATAGTGTTATGACAATATATTTCATTCTGTTGTGGGTGATTAAACCTTTTTTTTTGTTGTTGACTGATGCCCTTTGCTGCTGATTATTTCTGCATGAAAAGCTGATGGCTTGATTAATTATCTCCATCTGTGGACCAATCTAATTTCCATCATAAATTGATCACTTCATGCATTGACTAAATATTTAAATAATTATTTACAGTAATCTTTTCAGTAACACATTTTAAATGCATTTGTTCTTGAATGTACATGCCAGCAGAGGGCAAAAGTACCCTTTCAAACTATGGTTACTCTTTTCACAGCTCTATTGTGATCCACTCCATATTTCCCTCCTCCTCCCTTCTTTCCTGTTTTTGGATGACTGTGAAACCTCATCATAATATGTGCAAACAGATTTACTGTTTGGGTAGGAAGAGGTAAAGGTGGACACTCTGCACCCTTAAATACCAGCAATAGACCATTTTACTTTATTGTTGGTTGTTTAGATGTGTAAATGAGGGTCTTGAAATAGTTCCACGGTGTTATATAGCGGACAGCAGACTCTGACGACACTTAAAGGTCACTGCTAGTTCAAGGTGAGTTCTACACCAGCTGCTGCCATCTGGAGATCTGCAGATGTTTGTGCACAGGGCGCTGGCGAGGCGATAAACTGCTTCCTGGCTCATCCAGATCCAGGAAAGGAGCCGGGCGTCCTTCCTGCAGCATAACAGAACGTTTTTCATGTGTTTTTGCTTTGTCAAAATATTACATTTGTTTTAAATGTGTGCTGTCAATTTAGTGTTATATGTGACAGGCAGCCAGGTTGTTTGTGTGTGTGTGTGTGTAGGGAGCATCATTCTGGTTTGCTTTTAAAAAGTAATAATATATGCAGTACATTTTCTGTTTGTCCAGTGTGGTCATTCAGCTAACATTACAGAAATATAGTGAGACCTGTAGGTAGAAGAGAGAAATTATGTCTCATTTATTGGACCTTACAGTGCGATATTCACTTAAGAGGCAGGAGAGGGTCTGACGGCTTGACTGTGCTTGTGAGTGCTGCCACCATTGTATTGGATGCCACATTTGGTGAGTTGTAATGGCGATTTAAGGTAACTTTGTTTTGTTTGACTAAAAACCTCACACCTGAAAGCAATCACACATACATTAACATACGCCTGCAGAAACATCGCAAGTAGTACTGTTGAATCTATAGGCTATTGCATAAACACATCTTTATCTTGTGATGTAGACTAGACAAAACATATATTGTATATGTAAACATATATAATATTTTCTGAGTCAGCCATACTGACTTATGGGTTGCAAGTGGTGGGCGTCAAACGCTTCACTTAAACTATAGCAAGGAGTCACAGGATATTGTTTACATCTTGGTCCCATTTAATTTGTCACTGGGATCATATTTGTTTTTAAACTTGTCGCAGCAAATAAACACTTTGGTCTTTGGAAAAACAGAATACCCCGTAAAGCGTAGAAAGGACAGCGTGGGCTTCGTTTGGAGGACTTTACAAACAAATGAGTCACTGTGTTCAGACAGTTCAGAAGCACTTCCCTCTACGGGCCACATCTGTTAACTTCTTACCTGAGCTAAGTTGGACCAGATAAAGTTATATAGACTTTTATTATCTTATAACATTTGCCTCCAAAAAAGTTTTGGTTCTACTTCTTATTCTGCTTCTTCTTATAAGTACTAATTGTGGTACCCTTTTACTGTTTGTGTTTCCTTGTGCACAGGTGGCCATGTATGCACAATGTAAAGTAAGAGCAGCCATTACTACCTATCTCTTATCCCTCCTTTCTCTGCGGCTAATTTATGATTACCGTAATCATTTGACAGCCCATTTTGAAGCCTACTTTTACAGAACAATGTAGTCAGGAAGACGTGGGCCCTCACTTAATGTGTGAAATTGTCAGGTCAACAAGTTATCCTCTGACGTAGGTTATGGAGAGGTGGGTGACAAAGGGTCACAATCCATTGTTACAGTGTAAAACGGATGTGGCTGATTAACACTGGCCCACACCTACAGTGGTTTTGTGACTGTCCAGCAACTGCCCACTCAGCTGATGCACCAATACGAGGACTGAGAGACAGGAAGCCCATTTTGATACTAATAACTTCCTCATAATTATCAATTATGTTTTCTGGCTAAATGGACACATCAACTGCATATTTAGCGAGTATAATTTGTATCATACGTCACTGGAGGGTATCGCACTGAATGAACTGCAGGTCTTGAATATTCAGTATTGCTGCTATTTATTGTGGATGAACATGAATGAAGCATTATTTAACCCTGCATCCCTGCACAAATAAGGAGGTGGGATCTGAGTCACCATGTTAGAAATGCCCTTGTTGAAAAACACATTTCCATATAGGTGTATTCACTTGCCAGTGTCTTTGTGCACGCTAATAATGGATGGAAAAAGAAATCAAATGCACTGATGTTGAGTATCAGATAATACTTCAAGCTGTACATCTAATATAAAAGCCCAAATAAGAGGTTTATAATAACAATCACACTATCATTTTTGGTTTAATTAAAATAACAATTTATTTAATGCACACTTGTAGAACAGGTGTCTAATCTAATAAAACACTAGTGGACTGGATGTTTTAAAGACACAGCTATGTTTAATCACAGAGCTTTATCAGGCATCCACACAATTAAATCTACAACTCAAATTTACTTTATTTTAAATGATCATGCTGTTAAAAAATGAAGTGATTATTAAACCACATACACACACATGCTCGTCTTATTAAGTCAAGTCAGCATTGTGAAATAATTCAGTGTACTTCACATGGACAATTTGAGACCGTTCCTATATATACAAGCCACCAGGTGGCAATGTGTGACAGCTTTGGGTTCTTCATGACTCAGCTTTAGCGTTTTCCATTTCCTCTGTGCTCCAAACACCACCCTCGGTCAGGCTGCAACAATGACTGTGTGAATAAAGACTGCCTGTTGTGTTGATATTTTTGGGTGACTTATATAAAACTCCAACATGTGCAGTGACACAGATTTGTGTATGTTTACAAGTACCGTATTTATCCCCACACGTGGATCACTGAACAGTCAGCAGCTGCAGAGCAAGTCCTGCAGTGTCAACAAACCTTTCTGAGAACTTAGTCAGTTTGAAGTTTATATTACTGATGAGTAATATAATCAAAATGTTGCACTTTCTGTGGGGTAATGCAATTTCCAAGAAATCCTAAGACAAATGAAAGCACACATCTACATTTATATTATACTGTGACGTGAAGAGACTAGAGATGAGAAGTAAACATTGAGCTCCATCAACAAACCTTTCCTGTGAGAATAAATCCAGTTTTAGGTTTACATTGATGATGAGCAACAAATACAAGCTGCTGTGGTGAGTGGGAATTTCAGGAAATGCTCAAGAGCAATTGCACAGCTTCTACAAACGTTTATCTTTTATAAGGAAGAATAAAGGATGGGGAGTTGGCGTGACAAGTCTTTGCAATAAAGCATTAAATCACATAATTTAATCATTAGCAGATCTTTTGATGATGCAAGTTACAGCACATACAGCAATGAGTGCATTTCAGTTAAACACCAAAAGTCTGAAAGGAAGAAAAGCAAGGTCAGTAATGGTATATTTTAAGTTATTAAAATGATTATTATTTTAAGCTATTTGTTGCACACACTCCTCATGTCCAACATACACATGAACGGGTTTACTGATAGATACTCTGAGAAGAAAATATCAGAAATCCTTTCATGGTCAGTGGGGATAGAAGCATGGATTATGGTGTGCTTCATAACATACTCGACACACTGTAATCCTTTAGCAAATGTACTGTGTGGTACATATTGATTCATTATTGCAGGTAAGCCATGGTACTTGTGCATTACACACAACATCCTGAAGTGTGTTACAGTCAGAAAACAGGTATTGACTGTGAAGCCTGGAGGCTTCTCAGACACAAACATTTCTTGTTCCTCTTTTGGGTCTTTGAGTGTTTGGTGATTTATTCTTAGGCACAAAGCGGAGGCAGTGCTGCTGTAATATAACAACATGTATCAAATACCAAGATTTAAGATGTTTATTACAAAATAATGTTCACCAGCCAACCACGTTCAGGTCTTTTTGTCTAACTTTAAATGTACACATTTAGTCCCTGATATTCTGCTGTATTAAGGGCACATTAGTAACAGCAGGTACGTGCATGGAGGCTATTACTGTAGTAGCTGCAGTAATAGCAGCAGTGTAATTCTCCACGAAGAGGATTCTATGGAAATGAAATTAGATTTTGAAGTACTTTTAGAAGCCCATCTCTACAAAATGTGTCAGAGATGCTACAATTCTGCTCAACACAGCTTCTTTTTATAAACAGTAAAAATACATCTCCAGAACTGCTATTTTTATGCTGGCGGAAAAATTGGGTTGCACAAACCTTTAGCATACCCCTAAAGTTGTAAAAGCTACCCCAGAAAGTGAACTCATAATTAAATTACTGTCACTTAGTCCTACAAAAACATCACATTTTACAGTATTATAGTTGAGCACCGTTGACATTAATGTTAAATGTTTAGAGCTTGGTATGTGATGGTTTGTGAGTTTGTCTTGTGAGTCAAGACTGAACAAAAAATTGCACGATTATCTTGCTAATGGCAGCTTGCAGCTACATTCCTTTCATTATTATTTACGTTAACTCAGTCAACCACAGACAAATTGTGAAAATAGGGACATTTCATTCAACGCTAAGCACACTAACCCAGGGAGTAGCATGACTGAGAGGTTGTTCATTAAACCAGCCCATAAAGCAACCATCATCATTACTTTAATGTGGCCATTATGAGCTGGTGCATGAACTTCTCCGGTCTGTTGGAGATCTGTCATGTCTCTTCAGGTGAAGCTGGGGTTGGCGAGTTTAAGGGCATGCAAAAACCAAGAGTCTGAGTATTAGTGCTCCTTCTCTCCCCGGCCCCATACTGAGCACTATATCACAGCACAGCAGAGTCCACCTTTCACTGTCTGCCTTGATGCAACATAGATAGATAGGTGGATAGATAGATAGATAGATAGATAGATAGATAGATAGATAGATAGATAGATAGATAGATAGATAGATAGATAGATAGATAGATAGATAGAATGCATGATATAAATCTGTTTTAATCCATCCTACTACACTGTTTATCAGAGCCTAGCCAGTGTAAGAGATCAGAAATGTTCTGTAGTACAGTAAATCCTGTAGTAAAAACTTGGCAGTTCAGCCTGTGCTCTTTTCATTTTTCTAAATGCTTGGAACACTGAGCAGCGAGAACTCACTTCAAGGCGGAGTAACAGTGAGTGGGCACTGCAATTTCCTCTCTTTCCGTAGTCAGACGCAGTAGCTGCTTGTGTAGGTGTTTGTATATATCCGTAACTTGCGTCATGCTGTGAACTCACGTTTTACATGAGATTACCTCTTTGTGGAAATGCTCATATTTGTGAAGATGACGTAAACACTTAAAGCCAATGCCAAAAACTTAAATTCCCATTAATTTGTCACCCACTAACTAACTTTGTATTGTATAGGTATGTGTTTAAATAAGGTATAAAAGTAAGTTCCGGTAGCAATAGACCCATGTGATTTCTCTTTTCTTGTATTTAATGCTCCTTTTGAAAGTATTCTTTCAGATGCATCTCTCCAAAAGCCCAACCACATGAGAGGATATCAGCAAAAGCCTGAGTATGCAGTTGTATCACTCAAAGATGACTTAACACCAGTGCCAATACTCAGAACCACGTGTCATGGCAGCAATGGTGAAGGTCTTTAGGAGTTTAGACATGGTGTTCAGCTCTAAAGCTCCGTTGATTGATGTATTGTGCAGAATATGCAAAGCGATGAGCAACGTACCAAATGTGAAGGATAGAGAAAACAGCTGTGTTGTCATGGATAAGAGGCTCCTTATGACGAGACATGTGGGTGATTCTGTCTCCATGGTAACCGAAGATTCTACCACAAGAACAGTTTGTGAAGAGAAGAGAACAGAAGATGTAGAGGCTGAAAACTTGGGAAATTCTCACTTCATTTTTTTGAGTACACATGCATTCAGATGTCACACATCCAACTCCCATTCTTACAGAGACATTCTTACAGTTGCCAAATTACAAAGGAGTGCTGTCGTTCTTAGCCACCTACACATTGGCTCCCAAAACGATTCAAGAGAAAGAGACTGTGGCTTTTAATAATGAGTTTATACTCATTATAGGCCATCAAATATTAGACAATTGTCTCTTGTCAAAGGACATTGTCTGTTTTTGTGACAAGTTAAATGATTTGAATTATTAACTGTCATCATGGCGCTGTAGAACATTAGATGAACAAGACTGACCTCAACACTCAACGCTGCACTAATCAATATCTCTATATTAACAAAGAATAAAACGACTACGTAATGTGAAAGAGGTTGCTTGTAGTAATAAACCCACAGGAATTATCACCCGGTCTTGCTGTTCCCCTCAGCTCTATAAAGCTTTAAGCGTCTTTCAACTCATGGTTTTGGTTTTATGTCTGTTAAGTTTTCAGCAAAAAAGCTCTGATAAACCCACTGAACAATTCAGCCCAAAGCCAAACAGCAGACGGACAAAGTTAGTGACTATCTGGTGAACACAGAGAAGCGTCTGGGAAGCTAACGAGCTAGATATTCCCCTCAGGGGTTGGTGGAGAGCAAAAAGAGCAAGAAAAGTTGCTCTGTATCTACTGGATGTGTAAATAAGCAACAGTGTGCCTCCACGGTTATATTGTGCAGTTTTAATAATGAAACACTTTGGTAAAAAAAGAATCAACGTGTTCATTGACAAGATCATTTTGGTCCTAGTAAGACAATCTGCATTGTCATAGATAGTTTCTTATTCTACATGGAAGCAAGCAGCACAATTTGTACCTTTTGTTTAATTCCTTATGTGAGTCATATAATGCTTATATTTATTTGCAGGATTGTGGTACGCAACAGCAGTGCCAGACATTTCTCATCCAAGAAAGAGATGTTGTGGGCAAAGAACCACTGTTGGAAATCTGTACACAGACTGCATGCCTGCATGACGCAATGTATCATAAGGCTGAAGTGACACGGCTGACGCAAGTTAAAGGCAGAGAATGGAGACAAGCTGTGCAGGCCGTCCCACCTTTGCTCTCTTGTTCTTTTATCGCTGTCCCAGAATGTTTCCTTACCTGCATGCACACATAATTACACTTCCTAAGAGGGCACAGAAAAGTGGACAAATATCAAATCAGTTTGCTGTTGTATTCAATCAACGTGTGTTCCTGCACAGAGTGTTCTCATTATAAATTCTTATCTTAATTTCTGTTTTCGACATGCTGCCACTTCTCTCACGTCGTCCATCAGCAGCATAGACTTAGAGGTTAGATCAATGAATGTGGTACAGCAATTAATGTTCATGACTGAGTTATTTATTGCCATAACTGTGTATGAAATACATTTTTTCTCAAATAAAACCTGTTTAGGTTTGTACTGTTATGCTTAACATAACATTTCTAAGAATATCAGTACACTGAGAAATTAGATAATGACATAAAACTATAATTCTATAGTTTTAGTTAAAAACACCATGAAATTACTTTAGGATGGCGTTATGCAAGTTGAACAGTGAAAGAGAACATTAGGATCTAATTATAGGCCTATAATTAGTTCTGGCTGTGAAACTTTTGAAGTTTGGCCATCTCGCTCTGGTTCACTGTGTAACACTGTGTTATGATTTAAGGATGAAAGCCCTCACTAAAACTAATAATGTATTATAATGCTGGCAGTTGAAGTGATCTGATTGAATGGTGTTGCTTGATGAATTTGTGTGTGTGTGTGTGTGTGTGGGGGAGGGATGGATGAAATTGACTTTAAAGGAACCATAAATACTTTTTCCTATCTTCACAGTGACACATTTCATTGCATTCTACATTCAAATTGCACTTGTCTATACTTAAAGGGCTGCCTTTAATCATTATCTTTTCTGGACTGAATAGGAGGCCAGTTATGTAAAGAGAAAGTTCAGGTTTCACAGGTGTGCGTCTGGAAGTAAAAGCCATCTGTGAACTGCGATAAGGGGACGAAAAGTATTTTCTCACTAGAAAAACTTGATCCCCTCGGCTGAGACAGTGTAGCAGTCTTTTGTGCTGGTTCATTATTTCACTCACAAAGATGTCCCCCATCGGACATCTTTGTGAGTTCATCTACAGTTCATATATCAGATTGTTATATGATAATACATCTCTGCATTCCTGTCACTTTTTAAAAGAGTTTGAGATTGAAGTGAATAAATGACAAAAAACTGTTTTTTTTGCAGCACTGTCTCACAGGACAACAGCTCCAAATGTACTAGAACATATTCAGTTGAGTATCTCGGATCTCTTTAGGCAGTCAAACTAAATTAAAGAGCCTATCAGAAAATATATCCAGCATTACAATTCTATTTTTACTAAGTGGAAACTCATTGATAACACCCAAGAATGGAATGTTTGAAGTTAGACACAATGTTGAAATTGTGTGACTTCCTCCTGAGTTTTCTAATCCTGCCTTTATCACACCTCCAGCTTTGAGGGCATTATCAGGTGGTTAGATGGGAAAAGGAAAAAAGTGTACGGAAATCTCTGGCGGAGTAGTATTTAGAGTTACATTACATACTAGCTCAGTTTTCTAAGCTGAGGAATAACTTGACCTACATATTTCCATTGTCTAAAATTCCCCCATCTCTGTCTCTACTCCATCGCTAATGCACCACTGGAAATAAAGAGGTATAATTATGCTTAGAATTTGGCACTCGAATGCTGTAACACTTTTCCAGTTACTATTAATGTCAATATTTGAGAACAAGGCTCCACCATGGAAAAGACAGCTCCTTATCCACAAAGGACACAAGAGCAAATTATTATATCTCTAGGAGACTAAATATAGTGCCTGTGTAACATCCTGAAAATAAAGACGCAGCTGTAAACTTCCATCCTCCTTGCTATTCGGATCAGTTTTGAAACGTGAGAATGTGCAGGACAGAAGTCTTTTTGGCAAAGAGCCTGAATTCTCTGTGACATAAAGTGGCTGTGAGAGGAAACTCAGTAAATGCATGTCATTGTTTTGTGTTTCTTCATTATTTTGTTGGCTGTATTTGTTGTATGGCTATGTAGTCTTACATACCGACATGTGCACTATGCTTTAGTCAGTATATCAGGTGTATGCTTTAACTATGGCAGATGAGGATCTAAATAATATCTAAGTACTCAAACATCACTTACCTTTAGATTTTAAGTCACTTAGTGAACATATGGGGTTGGTGTTCTCATTATTTTCCAAGATGTTTTGCCAACATTTAACAACAAAATGTCTAGAAACTGGTATGAAAAAGAGTTTTAGCTATGAATTCTACACAAAGGCCATAGGAGGGAAGGTGCTCCAACACGTGGTTCCTGCATCAGTAATGGGACGTGTTCTGCTCACCCTTTGCCCTCTAATTCAACAGCTACTTGCTCCCTGACCTGGGTGGTGCTGACTTTCACAGCATTGTTTCAGGCCTTCCCTACTCCGCCATTTTGTTTCCTTTGCAGAACAGGAAGTCCTGCCTGCAGCTGTTCCCAGCACTGTAATCTAAAGAGCTTTTGCAGGGCCGCACACACACACACACACACACACAACAGTATACACACATCCTCTTCCTTCGTGCTTCCCCTCACCCTGAGTTCAGGATGCCCCTCTCTGATGTGAAGATGACCCCCAGGGATGATGGGATGAAGCCACAAGCACGTCTGCTTTCCTTTTCAAGACAAAAGCCCCTGCCTGTACCTAAGATTCACATGTGCAAAAGTATTCCTGAAAGGATATTGCAACATACAGGTAATATTGTACAGTCTCAAACAAGAGAAATGTTTGCAGTTACAGTAATATAACAGAATCAATGTAACATAAACATTTTCTTCATTTTTGTACTGAGTAATCAAATTAAAGTCTTTTCAGTGTTTAGAGTTATAGAGGTTGTGCAATTATTACGTTGTACTAATCCCTAATTTATCCAGTACCTCAAACTATTTTGTTTTGCTTTGTTTTTCATGTGTGTAGCCTTGCATATTTGCTCCCATGCTCACCATGTGGGACTGTGAGTGAACCTGACATTCTCATCCATATCATGGAGGCAATTATCAAACCGTGGGAAAACACCTATGGCCCCATTTTTACTGAGGGTCTGATTCCCTCATGTCTGCATGCTCAGAGGTTCTTGAGAATGTATGTTGATAGTATTTGGGCATCAGCTATTACATCACAGCTAATACAATTGGTGGAACATCTTATCTGTGCCAGTTATTGTTTCTGTGCAGTGATCCTGATAATCCCTGGCCTTTTAGTAGATTTGAAGTCAGCTTAATAACCACGCAGTCTGCAGGGACTCACATGTGTTTGTGAATACATACATCACACACAGTCCATGTGCGTTTTTTGATGCAGTTTAGCTATCACAATGGACAAATGCATCTTTTTCTTTGCATTAGAAAAGGAATGCTTGATATACCATCCTGTTGCCAATCTTCTGCATATTATTGCTCAAGTAACAAACAGTTGAAAATGCTGACAGTTTTCTGAAGCCTAGTGGGACAAATTTCCATGATTGAATGTCATATAGATAACTGCACCGTAATTGGTCCTCACTTTTCCCAAGGTCACTGTAGACTGGAGCTTATCCATGAATGCATTGGGTGGGAGGCAGGAAAATACCTTGGACATCTTGCCAGTCCATCAGGCATACACCCTCTCTTTCATCTATGGGCAATTTAGACTGCAGTCTAATTTGGAGTGTGGGAGGGAACTGAAAGATTATCAGGGAACCGATTAAAGCACATGGAAAAGCAGGGGATTTTTACATCTGATTGTTACATAATTTGAATGATCCCCAATTGGAAATTTCAGTAGGAGTTTTGATGTTAATTAACACTGGCATTATTCTGTCCTTGAAGAACATGTTTGATTACTCACGAGCTCAGAAAAAGCTGTAGAATATACATTTTCCAGAGTTGGAAATTGGATGACGGTATGATATACTGCATTATTTAAAGAACATTTACAATGTAACCATATGTGGAACACTAAACACTACGTTGCTTTGAGGGATTGATCACCAATTATTCTGTTTTCCTCTGCCCACATTTGTTTTTCCAAAATCCAACAAAACACATGTACCCTACTTAAACAGAAACCATCACGACTGGAGAAAAAAAACCTTTTTCCAGAGATTAAATATTTAAACTGCAGCAAAGATGCTCTTTCCCTAAGCAAAGAACATAATGGTTTAGTGCATTTTCCAAATTAACCAGCCCTCACTGGCAATATTAGATGATGAGCAATAGCAGTGACTAATGTAATAAAATTACTTTTGAAGTGTTCTTCACTTTTCTGTTTCATATCTGAGAGAAAACCCACCTAAAGGTATTTAATATTCCTCATAAAGACACAGAAATGCAGTGTCTTTGTGATACTCCCTTACTCAAATAAGGTCAATGAATTTCTCAAATTCCTGTAATTAATTAGGCTTCTTTTCCATATCCTTTGCTTTACCCTGGAGGAGCTGGTTTCCTCTCTGCAACCATATGTTTCCTTTAAGGAAGGATGCCATCACACCTCCTCCAGTCTGACGGTTCCACCCTTTCCTCACTTCAAACCCAAGGCCCAGTCAAGTTCAACAGTGAAGTGTAGATTGGGTGTGCAGTTTTAATGTTTTGTACATTAAGTCCTGATCCTCATGGAGGAGTACAAAGGGATGTATATGTAACTATGAATGTGCACATTTCTTGTGATCATGGATACCACATGTGCTGTGTGTGTGTGTGTGTGTGTTTGTAAGAGACTGTGGAAAGAGTAAAGCAACCTCAGAATTATTCAAAGCAAATTACCTCTGAGACAAAGTGGCATCTCAATAGCGCTACCAGCTATATCAAATTCAAATTCAATTAAGCGGAATCATATGCAGCATAGCCTGAATTTCATTCTGTATCACTAAGATGTAGTAGTCCAGGGACCAGGACATGTTTTTTTTGAGAGACTGAATCCGTACATTGGTGTGTGCTGATTCCACCTGAATAACAATATCTTGTTTATTGACAGATAACTCATGGAGAACATGAACACTTCATATTGCAGACAATTCATAGTAAACATATTTCAGTTAAAATGAGGACAATGTGGGGGCTGTCTTTTTCATAGTCTCTAAAGGAGGCCGGATGAGCCTCATAGTTGCAATAACAGCAGTTGGGCACGGGGGGCACCATCCACCCACACAGGACATCCATATCTGTGGATTTGTTTGTGACTCACTGAGAAAAAAGCACCGGCTCCCTGACTAAGAGGGGAAGAGAAGGAGGAGTGTGAAATGTTGGTCGGCTCAGGCAGAGAGATGAGAGGATAAATTGCTCGAGAGCAAGCAAGCTCAGTGAATCATTGTTGGGATCCCATGAACACACAGGGTGGTGAAGCCTCCCCCTTAACAACTTCAGAGGAAGCCTCTCCCACAGGGTGAATAGGTGAGAGCCAGGGAACTTCCTCTTGCAGGGGAACATTCACCTCTGCGGTAAAAAGTCAGGACATCTGGATTTGAAAAAGTGTGGACGAAGTTGAGGTCGCTCATATCAAGCAGCACAGGAATCCCTAATTGCTGTAAATCATCTGAAGGCTGTAGCCCATTGCCAGTTCAGAGATATTAAAAATGAATGCAGGGAGCTTCGTGAGCACCACTGGCTCACTGGTGAGAAGGCATTTGAATTTTAGTGGAAGAAAAAAACTAGTCTAAAGTCCTACCTTCAAGCATGTGCACATTTCCCCCATTTTTCAATAGTGACATGACGACGTTTCTGGCATATTTTAACCATTACTCTATATTCTGTGTGAGGCTTATGCTGATTTTTCACACTTGTGTAGGAATGTCTCTGTGAGTGGGCCTTGGCTTGCAACAACCACCATGTGTGAACGCATAGTTCTCACACACCTGTGTATGTCTAGCAGGCCAGAATTTGTAAAACCCTTTTATGTCATAAACGGCTTTTTATCTAAATGTGACAGCAGAGGATTTCAGTGGGAAAGTGAAGACGTCTTAAAACATCAAGGACACAATTGCGAATAGATTATTCAGAAAAGTAAATGCAATAAAAGTACTGATATGTCACTAGTGTGAGGTAATTCTCCCTCTGACTTTAAAATACAATTCTGCTTTTTGAACGAGCGTAAGGTGCTACAAGTTAGCCAGAGTTGCACTTCATTGAAGAATGCATTGCACGATGATTGTGAATTGACATGGATACCGTCGGTGGTGGTGTCACATTCTTAAGGCTGCAGAAAGTTGAACCACCTGCTTTAACCAGAAGTGTGCACATGAATCATAAGCACGGTTTTAGAATTTTCCTCAGCACTTACAGTAGGATTTCAAAAGGGTGGGAAACAGCACAGGAGGTAGTGAAGCACAGGAAGACAGCTCTACAGTCAAATATGTTTGCCATTTAGACTATTTACTAAATGTATGTTGTATCTTTGTTATTCCTGTTCCTCTGCAATGTATGGTTACATTAAGGATATGCATGAGGGATATGAGGAAATTAGGACATCTGCCAGTGAGTGCTTATTCAATCCACCCTTCTTTTTTAACTTTAAAGCAAAACTAGGTGGGGCACTACTATGGTTAAACTATGAGTATGTTGGGTGGTTAAACGAATTTTAGGAAATGCACTATTTTGTACCTCAAACACACAGTCAGACAAGATATCCGTTTCATCTTGCAGCACAGAGTTATCCCTTTTAATAAATGAAAAATAGCATTTCAACATGCACATTTCACACAAGGACCTGTCTGCAAACCGTATTTATACAGTATATCTCTTGTTATTTAAGGTAATATGTAAGTCAAGCTCTAATTACTACTTTTACCACACAAAAAAAGATGTTGACCATTCAGTACAGTGGCTGAGTCACATATCCTGTGACACTCACGTATCTCTGCAACAACTGAGGTTGTCCTAAAAGAAAACAGGATGAGGATATGTTGGATATTGTTTTTCTCATCAAAATGTATTTTGGAAAATAAAACTGCACAGAGCTAATCCAGATGTTGACCTACAACCTTTTTTTTTTTTTAAATGCATTGCTTTGGATCATCTTCATCAATTTTGTACTCCTTCTGAAAAATACTTTGAACTCCTGTATATGTATAGAAGCACAGTGTGGCTAAACATGCAGTAGGCTTCAGAGCTAAAGTGGTAATAATTAATAAGTTGAGGGTATACTGTGATTCAGTGTAGTTTCTATCAACAAACACCATAGGTTTTTTTCTGGCTGTTTACAAGATGCGGTCTAAGGTAGACGTCATCCAGTCAATGTTTAACAGTGTTGCAGCGTTAAGCCCGGAAAACAATGGATGAGGTAGCTCTTTCTTCTAGGGATGTTTTGAACACAGAGGAAGGGGCTTGGGGGTGGAAAAAAGAGGAGAAGGAGGAGAGGAAGGGGAGGACCTTTCAGGCCTTGGTTCCCACTGACTGTGTGCAGCTGGAGCAACACAATAATGTGAAACAAACAGTCAGAGGAATAAACATGACCACTCCCTCAGGAAAGTCCCTGTAGTACCTGACAGATAATATGACAGAAGCTGAAAGAAACTGTCATGACATCAGATATCATGACCTTCAAAGTCAACATTTGTATAAGCACATTGTATTTGAAATGTCTATTATTTGAAGGAATGCCAAGAAATGTGGTACAGATATATATTCATCTTCCCCCAGGATGAATTGTAATAACTTGATGATTGAGAACCCTTGACTTTATAGAGCACCATCATCAGGTCAAAAGTTTTAATTGCCCAACACTTTTTTTTTAAACAAAAATACTTGCTATTCCCATCGGCCGCATCTGTACTTTGTGTTTAATGGTAATTAACAAATGTTAGCATGCTAACTCACTTAAGATGGCAAACATCAGCATGTTAGTTTTGTCATTAAGAGCATGCTAAGACGTTAGCATTTAGTTCAAGCATTGCTGTGCCGACAGTAGGTACAGTGCTAGCATGGCTGGAGACTCTTCACCTGCTAGACATCATCAACACACTCTATTGTATGAACCGTCTGACAGGATCAACGCTACATTATTGTGCACATCGGCTATATAAACCTGCAATTTCTGTGTGTTTAATGTTGTAACAAAGAACTTTAAATAATAATGAAGGATCTTACTTATGTGCAATAATCATCCAAAAATCTACGTATCCACAGATATTTCTATGAAGTCCTTTCACTGACATCATCAACCATACATGCCAGTGAAATCACCAGCGGCTGAAGTAAAGCTTATTAACATTGTTCTCGTAATTATCCCCCAGTATCCATTTGAGCTTCCGGTGCTCTCTGAGTCATCAGCGGTAACTATCATGGAGAGAAACAGAGATAGATGGAGAGAGAGGGAGAGAGAGGGAGGATGCAATGTTCTTGGCGTCCAATGCTGAAGTGTGGTTGTTTTCACTTTGTCACAACCTGTTATTGTTTAATTCTATACAGTCTATCATGCTTAGTCATGACCTGTAACTGGTTCAGATTGTCTTTCAAAAGGCAATTTTGTCACCACAGATTGATTTAATTTTGTGCACAGCCTGAAGCAATAAATTATAAAATATTGCTGCACTGCACAACACCTAGATGCAATATAATGACTGGTGATGACTGAAGAGCCAGTCTGTGAGAGGGTAAAAGTTGGCTTTTTGTTTAGGCATGGAGACAAAGTATATTAATTTTGCAAAGATCTAACGTTACATCATCTTAATCATCTCTAATTTGCATATTGAATCCAACACTCAGTGAATGCAGCCTGTGAGCAACTGAACATCTGCCGACATAATGCCTCATAGGCAAAACACAGTAACAATTTTTGCTAGATATCCCCATAATGGATTACACATAGCTGTATTATTTTACCATGATATTGCAAGCTAATTTCTTTGATTAATTAGTCAGCTTGGCTTTGTAAATATTTGTCTCCTTCTATGCTTGATGTAGCCAACGTTATCCAGGCCTGCTCCCCATCATGTTTACCCACGCACTAGAGAGAAAGAGCCGCTCTGTACCCTCAACCCATCATCTGGCTCCCACCTCTGTTTACTGAGCTACACGTGTCCTCATTAAAACATAGAGTGCAGCTGGCTAGACAACACACAGGGGCTTGTTGTCCTGAACCCTGTGGTTTGTGGGGGAAAGTTCACCACATCAGAAAGCCCCTGGTTCAGTTAAGGACCACTGACGATCAACCGCACACCAGCTTGCCGGCAAAGTCACATGTTGTGCAAGTTATAGGAAGTTGTCTCTTATTGTAAACAATAACTGTTTGGCAGTGGTATTGAAGATGCTGGAAAAAGTCTATTTAGATGTATTGAAAAAAAACATGATTTGATTATACCTACACAAAAAGGTCAGTCGTCCAACAGTATCTCTTTGTTGTTACTATGCAGGAAGTGAGCTGCGGAAAGGATTGCAGGACACAGAAAATGAACAAAGATGGAGGAGAGAGAGAAGACAAAGAACAGAGTGGGTGACCTTTACTAGACAGACTGTAGATTGGAAAGAGCAGCACAATCTTTTCAAGCTCTCTGAAGAGTCAGAGAGGATTCAGGGCAGCTTAACTGGATGTAATTACATGTTACTCCATCTGGATGAGAGGACAGAGCAGTCCGTAAGGACAGGGGGTAGGAGCAACTGGCACTGTGTGTTTAGTAGAAGAAAAGTTCTCAAGTCTGCAGTCAAAATTTTGGCAGCATAATGTACTTACAGTAAGTAGTAAAAGTGCTCATTCTAACAAATGCTCCTTTTGAGAATGTTTTTTATTGCTAAATTAACCTGAAAGTATTTTGGTTGTCCATTATGTGATCTCTGTGTTTAATTCCTTGTTGTAAAACACATTTCCTCTGGGATCATAGTAAAGTTGAAGTTAATCAATTGTATTCGTATTTGTGTTTTTCTTTAAAATTGTATTCATGGAAACTAACCATCAGGTTAATTTAATGTCCGATGTATAATATTTTCCCCTTAAATATAGTGGAGTGAAGGTGCCAGTAGGTATAAAAACCTTAGCACAGTGTTATATTCCACCTCTGTGTGAATGGATAAGTGTGTGTGAGTGTATCTGTGTGTGGGTGCAAGAGAAAGATAGAAAGAGGGACAAGGACATGCTGTGAATGTGTGTGTTGTATGCGAGTGTACATGTCACTGTGTATGTGTGCATGTGTGTGCGTGCGTTGACCAAAAGTGTTAAGTAACGGCCACATGGGGCAGGGTTGGCTGGGTGGTTGAACATGATGACTCTTGACAAAGTGTTTGTTTGTGTGTGTGTGTGTGTGTGTGTGTGTGTGTTTGTGTGGCTGTAGGGACAAGGCTTCAGTGGAGCAGACAATAACTGCAAACTTCTCAGACTGAATTTTACCCCCAGCATTAAAAAAGGCTTTACACAACATTTAAACACTTTGAAAGAAAAAAAGAAAATTGACTTTCTGATAAACATTGAAGAAGGTGAAATATTTGAAAAGCAGGATATTACTGTGACATGTTTACAAAATCCAGTAATAAGATACAAATGCATTACTTTGGATTGCATATTTCTCATTTATATTCACATTAAGAACCACTGTTTGACATATAGCAGATTCCACAGTGGAAATAAATGGGTATAGAAAATTAAATGATTATATCATCATTCCCAACATTTTTATTCAAATTGCATCACCTTATTACATCATAGGCATTACCATTTACATCACAGCATAGTCTGAATAGCCTCAAAACTATGCAGGTAGCTTCATCTGCATAGTTTGTCATTGGCTGTCTTTATCATATAACATTTCCACAGCATTGTTGTTGTCACTTTTGTCAAGCAAGGATTTTTGTTTTATTTCAGTGTTGAAATGCTGCAGTGCCAGCACTAGCAGTGACTCATATAAGCAGGGGAGGCTGCAGTTGACAGAGGTGACCTTACGAAGGAAACGACTCCTTGATACATCATCATTGTGTGTGTCACCATGGATACGGCAACAGGAACCAAGCCAAACCTGAGTTATGATGATCTAAAGCATACGTCTGAGATGTGACTTACATCGGCAGAGTTCGTCATGGTAACAAGCTTCGCAGTAATGCGCAGTGAGACATGACGGTATTATTTGATAAAGTTTTAGATGAGACTTGGAAGATGTTCTTTTAACCTAATAAGTGGATGAGACAGCTGTGACAAGTGAGGTAGGATTTCCAGGTAATGTTGCCCTTAGAGTTCTCACTTTTCTCTTCGCTTGTAATTGGCTCCTCTGACTATTGTACATGTTAACTTTTAAGGAGTTTCACACTGTAAAACTATGTAAAAATGTGTTTCTGAGACTAGGGCTTCTCATTTCTCTGGATAACTGTCTAAACATAGGCTGTGATGTCATGCTAGATATTTTAAGTAAAAACTACAGCAACTCAGAATTAAAGAACAAATATTTCTAGACTCCCCCTTGACCTGCAATATCCAGCAATCAGAAAGAGAAGAAATTCATTAAATGAGAAACACAGTTACAAGTGTTTTGACTGATGATAGCCTATATTAACAATATTGCCCTCTTAGCATGGATTACTGACCTAAAAGCCAGAGCCTCTGTCTGAATTCACTGACTGAACACTTCCTGTTTGGAGCTTTTGTCAACAGTTTTTGTTTTATTGTGCACAGCACACTCTTGGGCTAAAGTAACCCTACAATAAAATGAGTAAAGTAGTTCAAAAATGTTATATACTAATATACTATTAAATAGCTGGCTGACGCATGTGCCTTGGTCTAGGGACCCATTGTCTCATAATGCGACCTTGCCTTATACCAGGAAGTTTTTAAGCAGCTGAAACACAAACACTGAAAGCACCTGATGAACATTTCACCAAACACCATAATTTTAATTGAGTTATAGTCTCATGTGGAATTCATTTATGACAATGTAAAAGAGATCACAGATCCTACAGTGATGCCAGCCTCCAATAAATTATGAATAACCCTTGTAATTCAAGGGACTCGGTGGTTAACACGAATTTGAATTTCAAAGCTTTATCTGGACCTTGGGAAAGACCTCAACAAACACAATCAAGAGGAAGAGGGAAGCTTTTTTTACAGTGTTCCTTTGGGGTTGCATAATGTGCCACAGCAATGTAACCTGGGGGGCACTGATTGTCGCAGGAGTTGCTATGCAACTCAGACAAAGGCCAGAAAGCAGGGTTGAAAGGTGTATCTAGCAGCACAAATCCAATCACAGACATTTTAATGAAAACTGAAGGGCTGTATTTGGTAATAGGGCATAAAATGTCAGGGTAGCCAGAGAATGAATCATCAAAAAATGGAACATACCCATCCTTGATGTAAATATGTCACACGAGGCAAGCTCCCCACATGAGCATGGTGGTAATGTTTGGAATCAGTAAACAATAACAAGTACCTGCTTTTGTATTCAGTGAATGCATCTCAACATCTTCACACTGCAGTGATTAGTAGAGTGACACCTTGAAAATGAATGGCATGCTGATGTTCCTTAAATATCATGTGGCATGAGCACTGAGCATGATGTCATACTCTCCTTCACCATGTTTTCTTCTTACCCTATCGGAAATGACTTGAACAATCCGTCCTTTTGTTTTGTTATTGAGTTGTAAACTTGAATTGCATTCAGTGGTCATCCACAGAGAGAAGACAGTAAGTGGATCAGACACAGTGAAAAGTGAGATAGCACCAGGATTTGTATTCAGCACATTACCCCAGGCTACGTTTTCTCCCCTCCTGTTCTCACACTACCTTTCATTAGCACGTTTTTGTAATATTTCAGCTATTTTTGTGATTCATACCCAGGTATTCTACAAACATATTTATTTTTGCATGGCAGCGTTGGCAGATGGAGCATCTAAATCCTAAAATGTCTCGACACATGCTGTAAACCTGAATAGAGAATCTAAATCTGAACAAAGACAGAACCTGTGCCAACCAACCCCATTGGCTTCACAGAGAGCCTAAAAACCCCATGAACTCTCACTCTATATAATTTATACATATCCGATTCTGTCTGATGTAGTTCATTGCTCACAAACTGTATAATGGTTACATTATCTGACTCTTATATGTCACTCATGCACATATGTTGCTGAAAAGATGTGGTCGTTGTGAGCACGTCTCACAACTAATACATTACATCACTGCATGATGCTCATGTGTGGCATTGTATCTCTTTTACGATTCATGCTTCACCTACGTGACCCTTGCACTTCACCATTTCCTTTCTTCAATCCCTTCGTTATCTTTTGAGCTTTTAAGGATTTCTTTTTGCACCCAGTCTTTAATGCCCCTCCCTGTGATTTTCCTCTCACAGTAGCTTCCTCTTCTTCCCTCCCTACTCCCTTCATCAGTCTGTCGCTTCTATCTCGCCCTCTCTCTTTGCCTCCTGTGTACATTAGTATTCTGTTCAGTCCCAGTCGGTCTAAGCAGGGAGGCTGTGGCTGTCTGCTCCTATGGTTTGAACCCACTGGAGTGAGGCAACCCAGCACGATAGAGCGCTTTATTCATCAGTGTGTAATTACTCAAACAGACACACATACACACACACACACACACACACACAC